>MU853189.1:0-47841 GCA_033085395.1 Xanthoparmelia taractica | reverse complement strand
CCCCCCCCCCCCCCCCCCCCCCCCCCCCCCCCCCCCCCCCCCCGCCCCCCCCCCCCCCCCCCCCCCCCCGGGCGGGCGCGGGGCTCGGGGAAGGATAGCCTAGCTTGATGCAGCGAGTCTTCTCACAAGGGCGCGAAGACTCTCGGCTTCGCTGTTCTGCTGGCTTGTATCTTCTGGCTTTGTGGAAGCCTCGAGGTTCATCTTCGCAGCATTGGGGCATCAAGAAGTCAAAGGGTAGCTCCGATCTGTTTGTATTAAGGAATGGCTATAGGATTATCAACCATAGTCACCGACCTTATCTCTACCAGGCAACCAACGATCATGAGAGAAGCAAGAGCATAAGATCTTAAATCGAGAAAACTCCTAATGCTATGTGTGTATACACTACGTACCAGAATTCTTGCAATCATAGCCCTACTTCTCCGCTTCCAATTCCTCCCTCAGCGTCTTGACCACTTTCTTAATCACCCTCCAAAGCACAAACTTCTCCAACTCCTCCTCGTGCTCCTCCTTACTCCCCGCCACCATGCCAGACTCACACTTCTTAACATCATAGCGCCTACATTCATACTCCCACAATAAAAATTTCTCTTCCACTATCTCCTCGCCACCACTAGTGTCCCCATTAGCAATAGCCAACAGCGCCGCGACAAACGCCTCCTGGATATAGGCAAAACTGAAGCCCTTCGTGATGCCCGCAATCGCCCGCGTCAGCATCTGCGGGAACTCCACATCCTCATTGCCGTCCAGCTTTCTCCTCCAAAACTCACAGTACTCCACCCGTTCTTCCATATTGGGGTCCGGGAACAGGTATTTCCTGTCGAATCTGCTCGGCCTCTTGCTGATGCCCGGGTCCAACCTCTCCAGATGGTTGGTGCTGCCGACCATCATGATGCCATCGTTATTCTGCAGGCCGTCGACTTCGTTCAAAAAGTAGGAGCGGACGGCATCGGAGACGATGCTGTCCAGGTCTTCAAATACGAGGAAGCACGGCGCCATCTGTCTCGCCTTGCTGAAGATCGTTCTAATCGCATACTCCGGGCCCCCGTAACTCGACAGACTCCTCACATACAGCGTAGGGACAGGGTCGTCCCTATCATAGAGGGAATGCATCATCGCCTTGATCGATATCGTCTTGCCGTTCCCCGGCGGGCCGTGGAAGATGATGCCTCTCTTCCAGGGCACACGGAGCTTCTTATACCGGTCTTTGGAGTTGAAGAACTTGGTCACTTCGCCGATGATGCTCGATTTCATTCCCGAATCTAGTATGACGTCGCCCCAGCTCGCTTTCTGGATGCTTTGCCAAAGCTCGGAGCTGTTCTCCCAGTAGCCGCCGTCGAAAACAAGAACGGTATCGTGAATCGAATGCTGCCATGCGCATGCCGCAAGCATGAGCTCGTCGTTTTCCACGGGCGTTGAGCCGAGGAGATAGCTCATCGGGTCCTTGTAGAGACCGTCGGAGCCAACGATATTGAAGAGAATGAAATCTTTCCCCTCCCACTTGTACATCCATTTCCCAAACTGCACCGAGTCATACAATACCCCGCAACCGCCAGTTCTCCTGGCCGGTGCCATGTATCTTCTGTGTTTCAGATTCTCACTCGAGGAGTTATCTGCATCGATGGGGGTTGCGCTAGCATGCCCGGTAGATGCATAGGCGAGAAAGTTGCATTGGTACGAAGACACAATGGTGAGGTGCAGGGAGGGGTACTGCTTGCGGATTGCGTCGACAAGGACTACATCGCTATTGATGCGGGGGGCGGTGGAGTTCTCGTAGTACTCTTTGTAAACTGCGTCATGGGTCGAGGTAGGAGTCACGGCAGTTGTTGTGGTCGAAGGCCGCAAGGGCAGAGTGCTTGGCCTGGTATGCATGGTGGAGCGGAGATGGCGAAAAGTGGCGGGCAGCTTGAGACTTCCCCAACAGAGAGTAGAATAGAAGGGTTTAAGAACCGAGAGAAAAACGTAAGAGATGAATAGCTGTAATGCTGTAGAACAGCTTGGGAGACCTACCTTTGAGGATGGGTTGAGGCGCAGTCTGGTATCCCCACTGCGCCTCGCCGCGATTCGTACCTTGATACTGTTTCAAACCTTCAGCCGATCTGTTCCCTGGCAGATCGACCATCATAGCATCCCGAAGACTTTGATTGAGCAATTGCGGTTGGGTCTGTTACCTACGGAATGGACATCTTGGTGGGCCAGAGATACGGCGAATATTTCGCCCTGAAGCAGTTTCAATCAAAGAAAAATATTAGATTTTCGCTTTGCACCCAGACTTTGGCGTCAGTGAACGGTTTGGCATAATGGGCATTGTTGCTCATTGTGGTTGCATTTGGCACAAGACGCTTTTGGAAATGGTTTGCATTGATAAGACGAAGCACTACCTATGCAGAAGGTACCGCTGGTACCAAGACAATCATGATCGCGCGATGCCCTCCCAGGCAATTGGTGCCCCCCTTTCTCGCTTTCTTTTGATCGTATGGCCTCGTAAAATGTATTGTACCACCTCATAGCTGCTCAACGCAACGCCAGTCATTACACCGTAAGTTTCTCGCCCCGAATATCTCGATCACCGAGCAGTGTCGCAGCATACCCTCGGGTTCTAATCATCACCTCTGCACGAAAACGGGCATTCCACCCATGATCCCCCCATGCGACGCTTTGAAGTCTTCGGGTATCTGCCACTTCGTAGAAGTTAGGTTGAGTTCTCGTTTGTGCTTCGGACATGTACTCACGCCATGTGTATGACAAGCCCTAACGAAGGCCTCCACAGCTTCGCCCACCTGATAGTCTCTAACCATTCCTGGCTCTAGACGTGCTGGTTTTGGATCTGTAGACGACATTGCAAGTCGGACCTGCAAGAGCACAGACTCAATGTTCGAAACCGCACTCCAACCAGAATTGGTCAGGAGCTCCATGCATAATGCTCCACCAGCCGTAACGTGGCCGCCCCCACCCGCCATAAAGCTCAAGAAACGAGGACGGATGACGCGAACAAAGGGCGGGCTCATAGGATAATTCTTGCCGAACCGAATCTCCATGACCACACTCTTGATGCCTTTAGACTTCATGTCTTCAGCTAGTGGAAGATGAGATTCAAAGGAGTGCAATTCTACGATCCATTGGTAGACGTTGTTGATGAGTTCCCGGTCGATGTACCATCCCAGTTCGTGAGCTGGATGTGTGTCTTGAACTTTCAGCGTGGCGGCCAGTTCCCGTTGCAACGCTTTGGTGGCCATTGAGGTCGCGTAGGAAGGCGGCTCCAGTAGGGGAAGCGAACTATGATTGAGACTGCCTGGCACAAAGTCTGTCTGCGAAGCATAAAGCTGAGCGTCGGTTGGTAGCTTCGGTAGAGCTTTGTCCTTTCCTTTGCTCGACTGTGAAGGCGGAGGTTCTTGCTTCTCTTCTGCGTCCGAAAAAAGTATCTCGAGATCTTCATAATCGGTTTCGTCGCTTACCATGGCAATTTCTTCCAGGTCTTGTGCGTTCGCAACTTTGAATTTCTTGTTTCCAGTCTTGATGGTGGCAACATGTGGCAAGGGTCTCCGAGACTTGCTGACCGCAGTGACCGGTATGACAATCAGTGAGTTCTTCTCTCCAACAGGTGTATACGACGGATCCTGTTCATACACGTGGCTCGGTGGACTATCTTGAAGATGCATTCCCTGAGTGTTGCACCTGACGAACAAGTAGCGCGATTGAATCCAATCAAGCTGAGCCACAACCAGGTGTGGGTTCTTGCTAACAAATTGCGATGGGGCATTCACGATCTCATTCAGAGCAATTGCCTGCGATATCTTCAGCTGACTGTGAGGCCATCCTCCTGGACTTGGGATATAATCTTCTCCAGCGCCGTAGCCGCGAAACGCATATCCCATACCGCTGTACCCGACACTAGTAAGGGCTTGCAATGAATGGTAGACACCATCGCCAAAGGCTCTGCCATGGTCAGCTTTCTCGAAGTGTAGACCCTCTCTGACAATGCCGTGCCAATTGTGCAAGGGACTACCGTGCCACGCAAAGATTGTGGGGTGTTTCGCATTCGGCGTTGTATCACGTATAGACGTCACGAATCTCTGTTCTTTGTCTGGCGCACCCTGAGCGAAGCGGAACTGCATCCAGCCAGGCATTCCCGAAACTCTCTCCTCAGAACCCCGGTCGCTTCCCTCGAGGCTGTCGACTTGAATGATGCAGGAGCGATTCGAGGCAATAATCCAACGAAGAACACCCAATGCCGCTGGTGAAATTCGCTCAGCCCATTGACGTAAGGATGTGTCCTGGCCGCCCTTGCTCCGAAGATAATCGCCCATTTGCTGCACACTAGGCAGGGTATCTAAGAGCAGACAGATTGACTGCTGCTTTTCATGGTCATCGAGATCGTCGAAATTCTGATCATAGACAATAAACTGGACCTCTGGTAGGTGATTTATTGAGCTTTCTGCTGTGATCGTTGGGGGTGGGGTTGAGGCTGGGGTCAAGGTGCTTGGTACATTGACTCTATTGTTGGCCGAAAGATGTTGTTGGGAGACTGCAGTAGTAGTCGGCTGGTCAGCCTTTCCGGCCTTTTTTGAATGTTTAATCACTGGTGCAGCTAGTCTGACCGTCGGATGTAACACCTCGTTCACCCTGCAATGATAACGTTCCTCGGGAAGCGTAGGAAGAACAAAAGACACCCAGTTGCCAGGGTACACCACTTGCGCGGCGCCTGGGGAAAACAGAAGCTCCATTTTCTGGCGGTCGAACTTTGCTCTATGGGTTGTGATTTTCCGCGCGACTTTTGTTTTTTGAGAAGCTTGATGAGGACTGACACCGTCCACTGTATTGTTCGGAATATGTCGCATTCCATATTCAAGGTCAGAGATTTGGCGCTCCGTTATCAGCGTGGGTGCTGGAACCATAAGAGCCATACCAGTTGGAAGATATCGAAGCTTGCGGTAAGTGGCACTATTATAGCAAAAGCTGATTAATAGGTCGACCACATGAGGCTGCGTGATGATTTCATGTTCAATGCTTGGTCCGAAACCAAGGCTCATATACTGATACAAGCACAACGGTTTCGAGCAGACATAAGGTTTCAGAGCTTCGAAATCAGCCTCAACTTTGCAGTTGCAGACCAAGCAAAATTCTGTGCATCGGACAAGGTGACGCAATGCGAATTGCATGGCCGTCAGAGGGAATGAGCGCTCCTTGGGGTTGCCGGTCAAGTGATCCTGTGTTACAAGCTTTGGTAGTGTTTCTATAGGATTGGAATGATCCTCGGCCCAGTATTTGGGGTCTATGGCATCTTGGCTGTCGAGATTTCGGCCTTGATGATCGTTGAAGAAGTCTTCGGCGCCGCCCCAGCCAAAGCCCATTGCATTGCGGTACCTGAGGAGGGGTAGGAGTCGGTCGTTCAAGAGGTCGTCAAGGGGTTTGCCAATGAAGAGACGACCCAAGCCATCTTTCTTAGACGCACTGGAAGCTTGGGTAGATATTAGCTTTCGAGACTTGCTTTTGTCTTCCAGAACTGTGAAGGCAGCGATGGCCTCGTCAATCGCAATCTTATATCTGGAGCTCAGGCCCACACGCATCTGTACTCCATTACTTCCATGAGACATACTCTGGCCAATGAGGCGGTCTAGATCTCTGTAGCCGGCGGTGTACCGAATGAGCAGTATGAAGTACTGGTTTGGTTTCAGATGCCATGCTTGTAAGGCTTCGTCCGAGATGCCAAGCTTGGCAACGCGGCATGAAACCGTCACAAATCCGTCCAGACCATGATTGAGCAAGTTACCGAGGTAGCAAACTCGAAAGCCAGCTTCTTTCGCAACACGAAGATCGTTGCGGATTCTGGCATTCGAAGCCAGAACCTCAGCATTATCTCTCATACGCACCTGCGCAGCACTGTTCGAGGATTGATGCTTGGGCGATTTTGGGGACCAGGCCCCGGCGTCACTGTCATAATCATCTGGGCCGTCAGATTCTTCAGGCTCGAGGTCGGAGTCGATCTGCATAGGATCACCACCGTCAATGTCCACTGGATTGTGTCTGGAGCCCGCGGTTGCCTTGTCAAGTGTCTTGACAACCTTGGCCATCATTTCTGAGACCTTCATACCAGGGCAGTTGCTCATGTCGTCCAAAGCTGAGTGGATTGACGGAGGCACATGTTCGGAGTCGGTGTAAATCATGTACATATGTGATTCAGGGTACTCTCCAAGATCTGCGACCAAAATCAGTGAATTCTGTCGAATCATCTATTTTTAATCCTTGAATACAAATGCTGGCTGCTGGTACCACCATGTGTATAAATCTAAGGGGACCACTTACCAGGAACCATGATTGTGATTTCTGTAGCGTCTCCATCACTTGAGTGGTAGTGGAAATTGATCATGCCATCTTCAGCCCCTGCTTTAAGACCTGAAACATTAACTCGCTCAAAGAGCTTGGTGGCTTCCTGCAGGTCAGCAACAAACGCCTTGCGAGGCATGATGGCGGTGAAAGAGCGGATTGATTGTGTAACGTGCGGTTTTTGAGAAGTGAAAACAAGGTAGTGAAAGATGGTATTCAAGAAGGGTAGTGACCACGAAGAATGAATGAAGGTGGTCGTGTTGCCATCGAATGAAGTCTAAGGTTCGGTGTGTCAAGGAGATGTAAGTGTCTCAATAGATCTGTGCTTGGCTTTTGCCGTTGACCTGTCGTTCAAGCAAGTTTAGCGCTCTATGAGAGAGTTTCTACTTCGGTGTGGACAAGTCCAAGTATCAAAGAAAGAAGGCCCATCATGTCTTATCTTGCGTATTGCCGTCAAAAGAATGGATTTTGTGTCACGGAACGAGAGGCTGAGAGAGGCAACAACCCCAGCTGGGCAAGGCTACCTTACCATTTAGCTTGCCTGCAATGACTTCTGACGAAATTCGATCCCAGATCCAAGCTTATCGTTATCTTAGCTCCGGCAGCTAGCATAGATCAGGAACGTCAACCGAGCCCTATCACAAATGTGGGATAGCAAAGTCTGAAGAACATCCTCAGATCTTTACCAACACCTAGAACCCCAAAGCAATGGAGACCTCCCGGCCTCCAAACCCTCACATCACCGACCCTACCCTCCACCCCTTCCTCTCCCCCACCTTCTCCCCAACCGCCTACCTCAACTCCACCCTCCCGACCACCACCTCAAGGCCCCCCCCAACCCTCTCCACCATCGCCACGCAAACCCAATCCCAAATCACCGCCCTCGCCGCCCAAACAACCCGCCTCTCCACCACCCTCACGACCCTCACCGACGACATCCTCCGCACCGGCTCCCGGCTCGCCTACGAAGTAGAACTCCTGCGCGGGGAAGCGCTATCGCTCGCCGATGCCATCTCCTCAAGAGGAGGCCTGGACGAAGCGATACGGGCATTCGTGCCCAAAGGGCTAGACGCTGCATCCCCACCGCCCACAGACTCCTCCTCCCACCCCTCGTCGCCCACCACGCAGTCTCGACAAGCCAGCCATCCCTTATCACCAAGCAGCACATCCCGCAAACCCTCCCTGCCGCCGCCGCCGCCCGATCCCTCAATAAAAGAACCCGACGCTCTCCCTCGCCTCCGAACCCTGCTGCAAGTGCGCGCGTCGTTACAAACCGTAATCCAGCGCTTCAATCTCGCATTATCATTCCCGATGCCGCCGTCCCTTTTAGCATCGAATACGTCTTCGCTCATATCCGTCTCCGCGCCGAACGTGGATCCGGATCTCGAGTCCAAAGGACAGGCAGCGCTGGCGAGGTTGAAGCAGGAGGTGTTGGACATGTTGGAGCGAGGGGATACGGCGGCGGCTAGAGCGAGAGTGCAGGAGTTGAGGGATGTGTGTGAGATATGGAAGGGTACGAGTGAGGAGAAAGCGAGGGGGAAGTGGGTCGATGGGTTGGAGGCTGCTGTTGAAGATAGGGATGGAAGGGGGAAAGCTGGTGGTAGGTCTGTGTCGGAGAAACGGGAGGGAAGTGCGGTCAGAGGGGTGGAGACGAGTGGAAGTGGAGTAGGGCCGGGATTTTTGAGGAGACTGAGGGATGAGATCTACATGGATTAAACTGCATCGAGCAATTGCACATTCTCGCATGTAGGAAGAGCTGGGATCAGGCCACAATCGTGATGCAGACTATCCGATCTGCTCGTACAAGCGCAAAGGTATCTATCGTCTCTGATCGAAAAGACAAACTTCAAGCCATCAAGTCTTGTTCTTCCAGCTAGGCAACCCATCGAACTCCCTCCGCTTCCGCTCAAAATATGCGGTCTCATTGCTCGCCCAGTCGATATCATCCTTCGTCCACTTCCTGTCACCCTCGTCTCTCAGTCCAATCCTCTCTCCTTTCGACCTATCAACTTCAATCTCCCCTCTCTTAACCATACCCACCCAAAGCGTTACGCACATGACGATGACCATCCCCTCATCGATCCATCGCGCTCCTGGTTCACCCAGTGCATAGCCGCGCTCATCCAACAAGACCATGAAGGCATCGGTAATGCCACAATCCTCTGGCCTTATCTTCCGAGACCAGCCAAGTTTAGTGGTGACATATGCTCCGCAGTAGCGTGCAGATGAAGATTTTGGGTGGAAAGGGAAAAGGTGTGCTCCGTAGAGGAGAGAGCTGTAGTACAGAGGACCAAGAGCGCGGAAATGACATTCTTCCCAGGGTGTAAGCTGGCAGAGGGGTTCATGCGGAGAAGAGCACAAAATGTCTTCCTTCGTTGCTGCATGCGGGAGGGAAGCGACTGGCGCGAAGACAGACCAGATCGGGGCAGTGACGCGGGAGAGCCAAGAGGTTGAAGACTGCGTAGGTTGCAAGGGTTGAATAGGTGGGATAGGCCCTATAGGGTTGCTGGAGGCGCTTGATGGAGATGTCTTCTTCTCGAACAGCCGCGGGTCAATGACAGCCTTATTGTCCGCTGATTCTCGCGAGGTGGGCTCAACTGACAAGCCCTTTGTGACTTCGAGAGTTGCAATCTTCTCCGAGATGTCTATGACATCTATCGTGGGTCCCTCCTTCGGAGTGGGTGGCCGCTCTGCCACAGTATGGATTTCACTTGGTATCTCGACGACGGGAGATCTTGTTGCCTGGTCAGCGTGCTGTACGGAGCCGTCGTGCAAAGTATGTTCCGCATCAGTAACTGTTTCGCTGTCTTCCGCGTCACTAAGGAGCGAACCCTTCACAGGCCAAGCCTCTAATGCTTCTAATTGTATCTGTGCTTCAGCCTTCCTGGTATTCTCCAGCGAAGTATCAAGAACAGACGCTGCTGGGACGTCAGAAGGATCTTGGGTTTGGTCCTTCCTAGCGATTCGCCTCTTCGAAGCTCTCGCCTGTGACTGATCCGGCTGCCAAAATAGGTCCGACTCAGTGGGCTCCACCTCATCGCTGTAAATGATTTGGCTGTTGCGCCTCCAAGGGCTAGGAAGTTTGCTCCTACGAGGCTTGAGAACCTCCGGCTGCCGCGAGGCATCGGATGCCTCAGGTGTCATATTCCTAGACTGATTCGCAGATTGCGCTTCTGATTGCCAGATATCGCTATCAGCTACATCTTCATGAGAGTCCTGTTTGTCTTCCCCTTCTTGGTCCTCATCATCACTATCGATAATGATCACCTGACTTTTACTAGCCATCTCGATCTGCTTGCTCACAGCCTCTCTCTCTCGCTGCCACTCCTCTTCTCTTGCCATCATTGTGTAGTCAATGGCGGAGGCATTTGGTCCTATCAACTCGTCACTGACGAGGATCTGCGCGCTCGTAAATGCGGGCTCTTCTTGCTTGATTGGAGTTTCGGCTTTCCAGCTCATACGGTCCTCTTCCTCATCCACCAGACTTCTCTCCGGGCTGGGTAGCTGATTATTTGAGAGGAGGGGATACCTGACTGACTCTTCGGATCCTAGAGGCTTTAGACTGTGACCGTCTTTGGAATCAGAGGCAGGTAGCTTAGGGTAGCAGGGACTACTCGGCTGTTGGAATACGTCGTCCGCCTCTTTCGGGCTTACAACAAGTCTCTGTGAAATCTGCTGCTGTCTTTTGGCAAGTTCTTCCCCAAGTCTCAGTCCAGCTTTCAATTCTCTCCTCGTACCAGCACCAAAGCCTCGAAATAGATCTTCTGAATGCTCTTCTGGCGATTTGCCTTTCGCAACACGACGCAAGAGTTCGCGCTGAGGTGCTGGCTTCGCGGTCAAGAACGGAGACGGCTTACGAGACCTTTGAAACGGTGAGCCCAGCTTCTGGCTTCGATCTTTGGGGCTCAGCACTCCTTGAAGTACGATGCCCGCTCGAACAACTTTTCCAAGTTTTGGTGTTCCATCTGATGGGTCCTCCAATTTACGTGGCGATGACTGAGTCTTGACAACTTCTGGAGCTGGTGGGACTGAAGGTGAGGAGGTAACGGTCGGGGTATGCTCATGCAGGCTTCCGTACTGCTGCGGGGGACTGAGCGAATTGCTACCCACGGATGGTAGCGATGATACAGATACCATACTAAAGCCCTCGCTCTCGAGTATGGAGTCATATTCTTGGTGTTGAGTGGTAGGATCGAATTCTGCTTGATCCTGAACATCTTCTCTATGTGTACTAGGTGAGCGAGTTTCGCGATGAATATCGGATCGCCACCCATCCTTATTATCTTGTCCAAGCATCGACTTCCCGTGAGACAGTCCCGACACCAAGCTTTGCTCTATGTGGAATTTTGGCGCCTCATAGGATTGATATGATTTCTCGTCCCTTTGATCGCTTTCCTCATGTCGATCTCCGAGTGTCCACGCCAGCTCTTTGGGGGGATCTCCCGTGATACTTGTTGAGCTAGACCGGCTCTCGACATCTGAATCCACGGCAATCTTCATAGGTGTGATCTCCTGCCGCCTTCCCCTACTTTTCGTCCTTGTGGTCTTTGACCTCACCTCGGCCATTTCTTCTCCGCCAGCTAACGATGATCCTAACCACACATCGAGGTCATCTTTTTGTGATAGACCCGAGCTGGGCTCCCCATCCCTTCGCTTCATGCTTTTTTTCGGCCTTCCTCTGGGCTTCTTATGAGGTGTAACCATCTCACTGTGTGCGTCTGCTTCAAGCTTCTTCGGGGACTCAGGCATGGTCCTCCGTCTTCCTGCTTTTGGCTTTGGAGTACCTGACCTCTTCACTGGACCATCAAGTGACTTCCGTGGTCGGCCCCTGCTCTTCTTCTCTACGGCTGGCGGTGTATCGTCGCCTCCTTTCAGGGGCACCGTAATGGTAGTGGTCCGCTCCGTCAGGCGTTTCACAGGGGACTTTTCGTATCTCTGTCTCTCATCGACTGGCTCAGCTTGGACTGTGAGGCGGATCCGCCAGGGACTTGAAGATCGTGTTGTTTGCCTCGGCGACTTCTTGGGCGAGGCATTGCGTGTAGGAATTGGTGGAGTATTGATGTAGAATTCTTGAACTTGTGCGTTACCCGATGCTTCGGTCGAGGCTTTTCGAGGAGTAATCAAAAGGTGGCGGCCTTTTTTCGTTGGCGAATGGCTAGAGACATTGCTATTGGACATTCCAAGTGGGTCGGGAGAAGAGAGAGGCATGTCCTTGGTGGGCGTCATTTTTGCGGTCACCGTGCTTCAGTCCACATAGTACACTTTGTGGAAAATTCAAAAATGAAATCGATGCTCAACCCGTTGTTTCAATGCGCGAGTGGGAGTGTTCAGTAGAGGTTTGTGAGGCTCCAAGAAATAGTAAACAAAGCGGACGCTAGTCCAACGCTTAAGTCCGATAGTAACCCCGGACAAGCTTGGCGTTATTGGGTGCTGCCACTTTCGGATCATCACAAAAACAGGCTCAAGATCACGCTTCTTAATTAAAAGATTGGTCGAGGTTCGAAGAAGTGGGAATGCCAACACCTGTGATAGCGCGCTGGGAGCAAGATTATAGAGGTCTTGATAATCTAACTATTATTTATGTGTAGGTATAGTCTATTGGCGTCATAGACCTCCACGCAACTGGCACCCTTATGATCGCAGAATACTAAAGTCGTACTGCGCAAAGTTCACAGCCGGCTGAGTCGTAGGGGTGTAGATCTGGTATTGATCCTGACCCCATTGCGGATTGTTTATACCGTCAATCCATTGCTGAGTCTCAATCACGAGACACCCGAATTTGGGCACATATGAGGGACTATTCCCATGCTGCTGGCTCATTTTGACAGGAATGGTGCCGTTGAGGTTATCACACGCATAGAGCTGCAGACTCTGCTGGTTGGTATAGATGTCGAGCTGAATACCAGTGACGTTGGAGTACATTGTAAGGACACTAATATCCGTAGCTTCTGGCGCGGAGTACCTGGGCCGGTCAAGGATGAAGGCATTGTCATAGCCGGTACAGTTGAACCCGCAGTCATTAATTGCGTCGAGAATATCTCTTCCGATTTGTTTTGGAGAGGTGAAATCGAGGGACGAACCGTTGACAATGCCGATTGTGCCATTTGGTACCTCGATGTTGTCGATCTGTACGTAGCGTGCAGAGTAGGGCATGTGGAGTGTGTGGTTCAAGATAGTCATGTCTGATGGGTTGGAAAAAGCGTCAAGGTTCCAATAAACATGGTTGGCAAGCATGATGGGAGTTGGTTCGTCGAGAGGTATTGACACAAGTCTGGAAGTCCATGTCGGCCCGGAAGATACTGTATAAGTTGCGTACGTGATGACGGTCCCAGGAAAGCCTTCATATCCTTGGTCGAGGAGCGAAAACGTGATCGAACTTGTATTGCTTGAAACCACTGTCCAGTTCCTCTGGTCGTATCCCACATTGCCGCCGTGTAGCGTGTCTTCTCCGCCATGCTCATTCTCAGGGATATGGGAAGTGACGCCTCTGAATCACAATTTGCGGTCAGCATTACATGTCCAAGGCGAGATATCGGACCCCGGCAATTTTCGAGGCTGTAGATTTCCAGCACATCTCTCCAAACTCATAATTGCATCCAAGACAGGATAACTCAGGATCAGAATAAACATACTGTACAGTAAAAGTGCCATTCTTAATGCGATTGGCATAGCGGCCTACTACTGCGCCGAAGTATGTGTGATTTGTTTCGGTATCGTGCAGGTAAGCATTGCCACTGTCATAGCCAAGAACGACATCTTGGGGGTTTCCATCTTTGTCTGGGACGTAGAGGTTGGTGAGAGTCGCGCCATAAGGTATAAAGCTTGCGTTAATGCCAGGCGCAGAGATTGTGTACTTAATGAAGACACTCGAACTACTAGAGTTCTGAGCGAAAGCTCCGAGTGTGATCGCAGACAATGCAATAAGAGAGAAGATCATGTTGACTCGCGGCTGACTTTGCAAGGGGCAGAAATTATAGAAAACTGAGTTGTCTCAACGCTTGAATGAGAACAAGCTGTGAGCGGGACCTACTCTTTATACTGGAGGCATGGTCCAAGCTCCATCCATGAAAGTCGTGCTTGAAGTTTTCAACATCTGCGGGGTCGCTCCGGCGACAGGAACGAGACTTCTGACCCGAGGATGATGCAATGATGCTCCAGTCGAGCTTACCTGCAGGGATGGCTCTTTGCCTAGCTCGTATGGCTGGCCTCATCTGCAGCTCATACCGGCACAAGAGTACTCGGACTGCATGCAGATAAGCTGCTGACTTGATAAAATGAGCTGCTTGATCGTAGAGCTCGGGGGCGCGTTGAGGGGTCTGGAGATCCAGAGATGATGGCCGAGTGGGGAATCCTTGCTAGCCTTAAGCGACCAGTCACTCAACCAATAAATCTTTTTGCCTGCAACGGCTGATGGCATACTTACTGTTTCCACCAATGAGACATCAATGCGGGGCTTGTCTGATCTAACAATCCATTCCTACATACCTTACCACTATCTTCCGTCTTCTCTTTATGGCTCAGAGACTCACGATAATATACGAGCTTCGGACCACAATTTCCCCTATCAAACAATCCAACACCAAGGATTCTATAGACCTCAATCTATCCAAATGAGGCAAAAACCAGAGCGAATAGTATACGTATGTGTGATCTAGTCCGTGGAAACTTTCAGAGCATCAAAGCTTCGACATAGATATGGACGTACTCGAGTGAGCTCCTCAATGATTTACACTTATTCCAGGTATACCAAGCCCAACACCAAACAGCGGGATACGCACATTGCACAACGCCGTATACCATGCAGCCGTCTCTGACGCAAATACAATTTCTTCAAGCCTAGAATACACTAATATAGTTACCTATTCGGTCCTTCTGATTCTGTGCGATGCACTCCGCAATCCAGGTAATATTGCGTACTTCCTATCCGCCAGTTAATCACATGGGCTTGTGTCAACCAGATAGTGCCGACGTACCTGTTCTCTCAATTTTACCCACGCATAGATGACAGCATGGGTGAATTGTCTTGTGAAAGCCGACTTTGATATCTCCATCTCCTTTTGGTAGAACATATCCTCTAAGCTCTTTCCATCACTACCGGCGCCACCACTCATATTGCCAGGCCCAGAACCACCCATGCCTCCACTCATGCCCATGCTGTCGAAATACGACTTGTAGTCATGGTTGCCGCTGACGGCAAGGGAAACGGCCTCAATGTCATCTGCTCTAGACAGCATCAAGGTGCCTTCCGGGTACAGCCCGCCGAAGCTTGGGTAGAGCTTATTTCGATCCTGCTTTGATAGCTCGGTGCCGAACGAGTTCAGGGTGATGTTGATGGCTCGGCGATCGGCTTCGAACTCCAGCACCTCGGCCATGACTTCCGATGTTGGAGTTCCTTTCAGCTCAGGGTGTTCCGTGACGAACCTGTAAAAATCTTCTAGGTAGTTCTTATACAGAGTGTTGCGAATAATCTCAATGTTAAGCTCGTCGAGGTCCTGATGACTTAAGGAACCTTTGAAGTACGGGGCTAGCGGCGTTTCGATCAAGACCGAATTGTATAATTCTTCGATGTTTGTTGCCACACAAAGTACTGGCATGGTCTCGAACCATCCAAGGGGGTGACATCTTTCTAGCAGCTCACGTGTATCTCGTTCGTGCAGGGTACCAGTGATAAGTAGAGCCACATTGTCGATCATGTAGCTGTATGTAAGATATTCCATAAACTTTGCTAGAGTCCCCACGGCCTGCCCTTGTAGGTATCTGAATTCTGCGACTAGCTTGTCTGTAGTCTTGTTGGCGAGGGATGAGGTGGATGGATTAGGCGGTAGCGATCCAAGAAAATCGCCATAAGCAGGGGATAATTGTAGTTTGACATCTGCAGATAATGAGCGCCGAAGATTTACAATCCACGAGGGGCCCACGTACCATCGATGGTTTCGCATTGTACAAGATTGCTGTAGTTCTGGCCAGTGAGGAGACTGTTTCGATACCCTCGAACTATTCCTTCAATGTACCTGCAGCGATTAGTACTGAAAATTCGAAGAGGCCTGCAGAAACATGATCACCATACCCGCCATTCACGTTAAAAAAAAGGCCTTCCATGGCAGTGGATGGCTTTGAATAAAAGGGATCCTGGAGGGGCGAGTCGCAGACGATCAAAAATTGCCAAGTGCGGAGAGAAGAGCTAAGCCGCATTAGTATCTAGCGAATCTTCTCCAACTTCACGAAAACTTTCTCGAATATCTTCAGCAAGAGCGCATCTGCAACATCAGAAACGGAAGGCAGCTCGTACACGATGGGGCTCTTCATTCTTCAGTATGTGCACCAAAATATCTGTCAATGCCATTTCCTACACGCTTACAATGATCTAGAGAGACTCCAGTGGGGTACGCACTTTTGAAAGCAAAGAGCTCGAAAATACTAAAGCAAGACGGCATTGCGGCTGAAGACGAGACTGCTGAGGGCATTTGCAGCCTGTACGTACATTAGACCTGTCTGGAGCCTATAGTTATCGTACGATATCAGACGAGAGCAGTACTAATACCATTGTTGTTGCTGGACAGTCTCAAGTTGAAAGACTTTCACAAATTTGACAGCGCTGCTACAGCTCTTGAACAAACCGCTGCTCTCGTGGAGGGTAAAGTAACGCCTCGGCTATCCGGCTTGCTAGACTCGATCAAAGATGAAAAGAAAGTGTCTCTCGCGGTCGCTGACCCTAAGCTTGGTACGATGAGTATTGATTCTCAACCGCGGAGTCCTAGTTGACGATGTCTACAGCCAATGCCATCAACAAGCTGCCACAACTCTCCCTCAATCTCATATCTGACTCCAGTACACAAGACCTCTACCGAGCCATTCGCAATCATCTTCCTTCTTTGATCCCTGGCCTTCTTCCGCAAGATATTTCCACAATGTCTCTAGGTCTTTCACATTCGCTCTCAAGACACAAGCTTAAGTTTTCGCCAGACAAGGTGGACACTATGATCGTTCAGGCCATCGCACTATTAGATGACCTGGATAAGGAATTGAACACTTACGCGATGCGAGTAAAGGAGTGGTATGGCTGGCATTTCCCTGAAATGGGCAGAATCGTGAACGACAACCTAGCCTACGCACGTGTCATTCTAAGCATGGGCATGAGGACAAGTGCTGCGAACGCAGACCTTGCAGAGATACTGCCTGAAGAGATAGAGACCGCTGTCAAAGCTGCCGCAGAAATTTCTATGGGCACTGAGATTACCACAGAAGATCTCGAGAACATCCAAGCACTTGCCGAGCAGGTCGTCAGCTTTACTGAATATCGACAGCAACTCTCCGGCTATCTCTCCGCAAGGATGGCCGCAATCGCTCCCAATCTTACCGCTTTGGTTGGCGACCTTGTCGGTGCTCGATTAATTGCTCATGCGGGAAGTCTCATGAATTTAGCTAAAAGTCCAGCCAGTACGATCCAGATTCTTGGCGCTGAGAAGGCCTTATTTCGCGCTTTGAAAACAAAGCACGACACTCCCAAGTACGGGTTGATCTATCACGCATCTCTGATAGGCCAGGCTACAGGGAAGAACAAGGGCAAAATAGCTCGAATGCTCGCTACTAAAGCTGCGCTGGGACTCCGTGTTGACGCTCTGGCGGACTGGAGCGTAGAGGGAGAAGGCAATGGAGATCTCGTCACTGAAGAAGAGAAGTCTGCACTGGGAGTTGACAATCGGCTGAAGATTGAGCGCCGATTGGCAAGTTTAGAAGGGAAGCCTTTACGATCAAAGGGCGTCGCCATAGCTCCAAATGGTGTCTCATCCACGCCTGGCAAATGGGAAGTCAAGGAAGCGCGAAAATACAATCCGGATGCTGATGGACTTGCTGGTGATGAGCCAGCTGCTGTTGAACCAGTCTCCAAAAAAGCCAAAAAGGACAAGCTTAAGTTGATAGAGGAAGTACCCGAAGAACGTGCAGCTAAGAAATCAAAGAAAGACAAGAAAAAGGAGTCAAGTCACATCAAGCCGATAGAAGAGGTTGTGGAAGATGCCATGCAGGAGGATCAAAAAGGCTCTAACGAAGAAGAGCAAGAAAGCTCCGACGAAGAAATGGAAAATGAATCAGAAGCTCCATTAACGCCACCAACGGCTCAGCCCGAAGCAGCGAGTGAAAAGCCCCCGGAAACAGCAAAGACCAATGGGGTCTTAGAACACAAGGCCAACGGAGACGACAAGTCTGAAACTATATCGACAGTATCAGCGGACACTCCAGACTCGCCACCTTCCCCAACCCAACAAGAGGTCAACTGGCAATCGTCTATACTCGGAAACACCAAAATAGCCAAAAAGGCCCGGAAGAAGGAGCGACACGCTCGAAAGCTCGCCTTGTCAGAGGAAAGGAGCAAGTCGAGAAAGCTCAAAAACGAAAAGCTGGCGCGACGACTCAAGCGCAAAGAGAGACGGCAGAAGCGAGCCGAGCAAATCGAGCGACGGGAGGAGAGGGACGAAGCGCAATTCGGCGCGTTGGCCAAGGAGGCGGGTCTGACGATCAGTCGGTATAAGAGGAAGCTCGAGAGGGGCGAAATCAAGTTTGAGGCCGATGGCAAGCCCGTGGCTATCAGCAAGAAGGAAATTAAGAAGGCGAGGAAGGCGGCGGAGAAGGCCGAAAAGGCACCTCAAGTCGACGTGGACAGTACTAAGAAGAGGAAGAGGGACGATGAGGACGCGGAGGCTGGTGCCGTGGAGATTTCGGAGGACAAGAAAAAGAAAAAGAAGAAGCACCATAAGGTTGAGGCATGATTGATTGACTGACTCGATGTATTGGAGGCTTATATGCAAAAGATCTCTCCATTTGCTGTGATGGGAAATGTGAATGTTATGGTAATATTCACAAGGTGCTCGGTGTACATTTGGATTCCACCGGCTTCCCTGTGTCGATCAGACGGCGCTTGATGAATGCCTTGTCTCAATCACACAAATAGCTGAATTGAAACTCGTCTGATCTCGTGCTTCTCTAGTACAATGATAGCAAGATGCCATGCATATCGGTAATGTTGTACACCGGCTCAAAGTCACGATGACACCCTTAACTCCACAAACACCTTTTCAGAAGCCCCTGGACATTTGGATAAGCCATCCCCTTCCCATCTAAAAAGCCCTCCCATCCCTCCCCCCCTTCTGCACCATCAACCCCACCCCCTCCCTCACAATATCGCTCCCCCAAACCCCACCCTGCCCACCCCTCCTCCACTCCCCCCCAAGTCCCATCCCCGCAATCTCCCCCTCAAACCTCCCGCTCTCCCCCAACACAACCTCCAAATCCCTTTTCTGGCTCCCCATCCACCGCTTCACAAACGTAACCGGGTCCCGTTTATAGCCGTCCAGGAACTGGTATTTGCGCTGCGAGGCGCCGAGGGCTTGGATCAGCAGGGCGACATGTTCGTCGTATGCGGAGATTTGTTTGAGGGTTTGGAGGGAGGGGGAGAGGGATTGGATGGGCGGCGGGGTGGGGAGGCGAAGGGTGTAGATTGTTGGCGTTGGGGAGGCGTGGAAGTCGGGGTCGACGCGGATGGTGTAGGGGAGGGAGAGCGGGGGGATGGAGCTGAGGTGCGGAACGATCATCGTGGGGATGTGTGGGAAGTGGATCGTGTCCACGTTGAAGGCCTGGTTTGGCGAGTTTGTTAGCGGCGGTTCTTCGAAGGGGGGTGCAGTGGGAGGGGAAGGAAAGGCTTACGGCTTTCAGGCGGTCGTCACATTGGATCAAACGCTTCTCGTCGTCCTGTTGCAGCCCATGCGCTTTGACATACTCCCATATCCCCATGATGATGGATGCGCGGTCATCCTCATCGGTATCGAGGATACCCGCCAGGTCTTTACTGAGCGCAAAACGCTCAGGGATCTCGTCACGGTAAAGATTGATCGTGCAATTGATATTCTCGTCGCTCTTCCTCTCGAACTCTAGACAGTCGAAGTCGGCCTGAGGTGGCAGCACCGCTGCATTCGCTGGCACTTGCGGCTTCTTCCATTCGATTTGCGTCGTCCCATCTGGTTGGAGGTTTTTATTTCGATCGAAATCTACCGTGATGGCTTTGAAGAAATGGGAGAACTTGGTTCGTTGTCGGATCGCTGCTTGTTTAGGCGCCTCTGGAGCAGGGACGCCGTCATGATCCATAGCATCGCCATCTGCCTTATCTTCATCCTCATCATCGCTGCCCTTTTCCGAAGCACCATCCGCGTCCTCATCTCCGACCACTCTCCCCTCGATCTTCACCCTATACGTAGCCTCGACACCACTGTTGAAATCAAACGCATTCTCGTCCAAATCTCTCCCCTGCCACGGCTGATTCTCCACCGTGTTGGAGATCCAGACGCGCAACGTGCTGTACTTCTTCGTAGCATTGTGTAACGAGTCTTGCTGGTCCAGCCTCTTCCTCATCATCACAGCGTCTAGTTTCCTCTCCAGTTCACGCAATCGCTTGTATTGCTGCACCCCATCTCCAACAATCAAGTCCTCAATCCCTTCGGGCATAGCCTTGTCGGTGGGTTTTTCAGAGCGCCGTTTCGCAATTGCAGCTTGCTCGGCGGTTCGTTTGGTCTGCTCCAGGTTTTGCGCGTCGAGCATTTTCTTCGCATCTTGCGGCATGTGGGCGGTATTGATAGGTACTGCATCAGTGTGAGCTTGGGGTACGGCGGGTGCAACAACTCCGACACGAAGGATTGGGATAATGGTTGATGTACTTACCTTGACCTCTTCTGGTTGAGGATGTATGGGGTGACCGCTGGGTCATTTGCTGGTAATTTGAGGCATACCGTTGCTGCATAGCGGCGGGATTCATCTTGCCGACTGCGGCTTTGGACCAAATAAAGCAAAATATTGGCGGGTTGAAGCACCTTTCCCTGAGACTTTGACGTATCATAGCTCTGATTACCGGCAATTCGGCTAAACATTATTCCGCGCACTCACCACCCAAGTCTTCTCCAAATGTAAATGTTCAACGACGGTTGGCTCAAGTGACAATGGAGAATAGGTGCATAGACATTCAGAAGCTGCATATTAAACGCCTCTCGAAGAAATCATGGCGTAGAACTCTGTTCCCGATTTTACTCAGGCGGGCCTACACTTTGCTGAGGCGTCGAGAGAAATGCAAGAGCACATTCTCACCGTACAGCTTCAACAGAATGTCAATCAGCTCAATAACCTCACGCAAGCGATAGAAAGACTTGTTCATCCAGATAGGATTACGGGCAGAGCAAACTCACGGGGCCTAGTTGGCATCTTTTATAGCGCTGATGGCGATCTCATCAAAGAGAGTGGTGTCATTTAGTAGAGTACGATAACATATGCCTCCATTGTATCTATTTCACTCTCTGGACTATAAAGCACGGAAATCTTTGTTTGGGTGAAGAAATCAATATTCTCTTATTAGAATCGACTGCATCTTCTGAATACATATGTAACGACTCTCTGTCCCTAAAAGTACGGAATGGCCGCATACTATGGACCATTCGCAAATTATACACTCCTACAACACCACCGCTGAAGGATGCAGAATAACAAAAGCATATAAGCATTCTCCAACACTTGGCACTTTGGCTAGTACCTCTTGAAATAGTCGCTACCCCCTTCAAGCTGTGCAGTAGGAATATCCGTCCCGATCCCACTATCAGTAGGCGGACCGAAAACGACCATCTCGCCCGCGTTGCTGATCTCCCCTTTCGCCGCCGCCGCATCCCCTTGGTAGGCGTCCTTCCCTAGGTAAAGCCCATTTCCATCTCGCTTAACCTCCTCTTCGTGTGCGGAATCGAGCTCCGACTCGTTCTTCCCATCTTCTGTCGTGGCAAAGTCCCTAGTACCGACAGTACCTATTGTTGAGGCTGCGTAGTTCGTGCGTTTGTCATCATCGGGTATGGTACTACCGTCTCCATAGCTTCCAGTCCCACTGTAGGTGCCTGAGTAGCTGGTCCGCCTTTCTGTTTCTGCTTCGCTCCCTTCAACATCCTCTTCATCTTCCTCATCAAGCACACTGTTCTCTTTGTCCCCTTCATCCATGACTTCGTCTGCGTACATTCCTAGCGTTTTAGTTCCGTTCCAGCTGGTCTTCCTCGCTGGGAAATTGGACTTGACGCTGTGGCTTCTCTTCAGTCCACCAGCGCCCCATCCGCTTCCTTTGGTAGCATCACCGGTAATCGAAGGATTGGCAAGGACCATCGATCGTTCACCCGCAGCACCCTTATTAGCGCCCAAAGTACTCAGGCTGAGGATTCGCCGATCAGCTTTACCGGATGAAGTACTTGATACTGGAGCTCTTGGAGGCGGCCGTCTTTTCAAGGCCATACCGACACCGCTGCTCACAGCGCTGTTTGTTTTTGACGGTATAGTAGTTGCAACAGTGCTCGCTCTCGTGCTCGCTGTAGCATTGCTAGCTGTGGAGACCACCCTTTTGAGATTCATTTCCTTCAGGCTGGACTGTGGCCTCGACGTCGTCAGTAGCGAACGAGAATGATCCAAAACCCCATCAAGGATACGTCGCTCAAGGCTGTCTGCTCTAGCTTCCATTACATGTAGCTCTTCACGCCGGATCTGGAGTGCAGTCTCGAGCGATGAGAGATCAGCCTGCAGCTTTGATTTCAACACCAACAGCTCTCCCTTTTCCTTGAAGAGCTCTTGAACATCCAGGGCAAGGTCTTGCTTTTCGGCGGACAGTCGGACAATGTCAGCTTCAACATTTTCCTTTTGGGCGGTTCTTTTCTCTAAAGCAATGGCAATCTCTTCTGCCTCCCTTGCTCTTGAATTATTGGTCTCTGTGATGGCGGCTTGTTGAGCTACGACAAATGCGTCGACCTGTGACGCTGTAGCGGCAACTTGTTCTCGGATTTGCTCAAGCATGGCGACCTCTGCAACAGACTTGCCAGTCTCTGTAGCATGCGCAACTAGTTGATCAAGTTTTGCGTGGACCCCTGTGTCATCGTATTTCTCGGGGACGGGAGCTTCTCTTATCATTTCCGGTAAGGGCAAAGAGGGGGCAATAGCTGGGAGTGGTATGGCGGCTGGTATCGCTTTGACGCTCGTCTTAATCTCCTCTGCCGATACCCTTGTCTGTTCATAATGCTGTCCTACAATACCCAGAACATCTCGAACAGCTTCCAGGATTTTGGGGTGGTACTCCGAGGCATGTGCCTGGACAGCTTCCACGCCTGTAAGTGTCTTTGAGATTTCTGCCCGTGTGGCTTGGTGCTGTGATTTCTCGTCCAGAGCAAGTAGGTCATCGAGCTTCAGGCTTACCTCTTCAACACGGCCGAATACGGTCTTCGAGTCTTCACCCATCCGATCGCATGACTCTGTGACAGTCGAGCCAAGTGCATCGACCAGTAGCCTAAGGTCTTCAGCAGCGGTCTTTGTTGCGTTAAGAGCTTCGGTTTGCTGAGCATCTTTGCCTCCAAACGCTCGCTCCTTCTCTTGGGCAGCCAGCTGAGCGTCATCATATTTGGTCATGATCTCGTCAAAACGCTCATCGATTTTCGTGCTTAGATCATTGATAATGGCATACTTGGCTTCGATATGCTTGTCCAGCAGAATGGTGTGATTCTGTTCGCTTTGCTCCTTACCGCTTGCAGAGGCGCTGTGGACGGATTCAAACTCGCGCTTGGTGGTCTCCAGGAGCTCATTTACCGTAGTGGTCGAGTCTGCAGCCATGATGGTCTCGCCCACCGTCTCCAATGCTCTGGCCAGGTCCTGCACACTGTGATGACTTTCAGAAATGCGCGCCTTAAGTTCTTCTCGAACATCTTCGAAGATCAATTTGACGTCCTCGATCTTATCCGCAATTCCACCGTGTTCGATCTTACGCGCCTCAAAAGCTTGAGCGGTAAGTTCATGCTTCTCGTCGGCTTGCTGGGTGAAGCCCTGGATTAGACCACTAAGCGCTTCCATGTCAGCTTTTGTTGGAAGATCTTCGACATCCGGCAGCACGAGCTCAGCTATTTGTGTCTTGGTATCCATGCATAGAGTCTCCAAAGCTTCAATGTCGTTCTTGTTCACCCTATCACCAGTATCTTCATTAGGGTTCCTCTCGCGCATGTCTTCAAGACCGGCGCGGACCTCTTTGAGTAAAGCTTCCAGGACACCTATGTCCTTCTTTGAAGCCGCTTCCGAGCCATAATCATGCACAGCATCCCGAGCTTCGTTGAGAATGGACTCAAGAGATTCGAAATGTGCTACCTTCGCCAGGCCTTCGGAGTCAGGGGATCCAATCTCATCAATTCTTGCTTTCGTATTCCGCAAAAGGGTTTCGATAGCTTCCACGTCATCTTTAGTGGCATTGTTCTCGTTCTGGCCTCGTTCCTGTTGAACAATCTCCGCAACAGAAGCCTGGACATCTCTCACCATGGCTTCCAGTGCTTCTATGTGCTCTTTGGCGATGGCACCTTCGGCACTGTGATGAGCTTCTGGCGGTGGTGGCGGTGGTGGCATGTTATCCAGGGCCTCGACTTTGATCCTAAGCTGCGTAATCATCATCTCTAGATTTCCGATATCATTCCTACGCAAGCTCTCTGCCTCCGGATCGGCAACAACGACTTCACCTTCCCTTGCATCAGGAAATCCGCGCAGTTCATTCGAAGCTGTATGCAAACGGTCAAGGTCGGCTCTCACATTAGCCAGGCCTTCTTTGAGCGTCTCCAGTATCTCATAATTGACAGTCATGTCAAGTGGCTTGTTGACCATCCTCTCCAGATCCACACGAAGTCCATCGAGTCCGTCATTAAAAGCGTCAAGAAGCTCGCCAGTATTGGAGATAACACTTTCAGGTCTCTCATGTCTTCTCTCAAACTCAGCACGAAGAGATTCGTGGCCGTCACGAATAGCTTCGAGTACCTCTTCTCTGTCTGCTGACGCGCCTCCTCTTACTAGCGTTGTTCCCAGTGTTGCTCGGAGATGCTCAAACTCGTCCTTCATAGCAGCAATAGTCTCTGCGGTGGCCTCATGGTCCTGCTCTGGTGGTAAGTTCCTTGGGATGTCTGCTAGACCTTCTCTGATGGTCTCTAAAATGTCCTCCCGGTCGACGCCGCTGCCTCCAGAGCGGACCATCGAAGTTGCTATAGTTTGTCGAAGATGCTCAAACTCCTTTTCCATTGCGTCTAAAATTTCTCCGCTGTTGTTCTGCTCGACAGCGCGGGGGGTGTTGGTGATAGTTGACTCGAGGTCTAGTTTTAGATGATCCAAGCCACTTCTGATCGTTTCTACGATCTCATCTTTGCCAGTGACGTCTGCTGCGCGGTCGACGTAAGTCTCAATATCTGCTCGGAGCACTTCCAGACCATCCTTCATTGCATCAAGTACTTGTTCGGTGTCACCACCGTTTGCGACAGAGTATTGTTTGAACTCAACTCTCATGCCGTCAATGAGATCCTCCATCTTGTCTAGCACTTTCTCTCCGACTCCACCCATTGGCGTTGGAGCTCCCTCCAGACCGGCCTTGACAGCGTCAAACAGATCTTCTCGGTTGAACTCAATCTCTTTCGATAATTGGGCTTGGTTAGAAAGTCCTTCCTTGACAGCATCTAGGACATCATCACGTGTCATCTCAGGCTCTCTCACTACTCCAACATTGGAAGCAGGGAAATCGAAGGTTTCTAAGCACTCTCTCACTGTCGTTAGGATTTCTTCTCTGGTGATAGTGGCTTCAGTCTCGAGCGGGATAGGCGGCTTGAAATCCTGCAAGCCTTCACGGACAGCGTCAAGGACTTCATCGTAGCTGGCTCCGCCAAGGTCTTTCGCCTGCTCCTGGGGTTGATACTGCTGCAATCCCTCTTTGAGGCACTGGAGGATTTCGTCACGCTCCAAGCCGAAGTTTTGCAGCTCAATTTCTGGTTTATAAGTTTCCCAGGCTTCACGAACAGCCTCAAGAATCTCTTCTCGTTCAATGCCAGATTCAGGTTGTCGCAAGGCAACCTGCTGCTGTACGGGAAACTCGCTCAGGGCGTTCTTTACAGCTGTGTAGACCTCCTGGCTATCCACGGAGTGACGAGACATGACGGACGAAGAAGACTGTCGTCGCTTCTCTCTTATCATATTCTCCATATAGTCTCTCAGTTCCGCCAGGCCTTCTTGTACTATATGAGCAATTTCCTCCCTATCAGATCCCTGGACGTCGCCTCGATTTGACTGGCTTGTTGACTCTAATTGATCGAGCTTCCGAGCAATATCACGGCCCATGCCAAGTACTTCGCCACGAAGTTCGCGCACATGCGCTTTGACCTCGGCGGTCATCCCACCACCTTCGGTGATGCTGTCTTTCATCTTTTTCAACAGCTTCTGCATGTCCTCGTTGATGAACCCTGCGGCCTTTGCATTTTGCTGAGCCATTGCAGTAGCAAGCTGCGGAGTGACCTGGTGGGGCGTAATGTTTCGCGACACTCTACGTACGGGTTGAGGATCAAAATCAAGCGCAAACTTGGGCGGCGAGTTCTCTACACCGTTACCGTTGTCTCTCCGAGGGACAAGTGCTCTGCTACCGGTACTGTCCTTAAGGAAAGTCAGAATTTCTTCCAACTTTTTAACAATCATAGGATCTGATTCTTTGAACTTCTGCGCGTGTTGCAGCTCTGATAGACTAGTCAACACCCGTTCTTGACCTTCTTTGGTACCCATTTCCCGTAGAACTTTCTCCAAGAGGGCGATGCTTGCAGCCCCTTCCATCTGATACGGGGAACCAGATATCTCTCGATCGATTGAAGCTGCGAGAGCACTATTAGGACTGGGTATCCTTGGTAGTGAGAAACTCTTCGGCATGCCCTGTGGGGAAATGTAGGGTTTGTTGTCCAGGAGATTACCAGGTCCTCGACTATAGCTACTCGCTGCACGCGAGCCGTTGACTGCTTCTTGATCGAGCAGACGCGAAGACAAATTGGAAACAAGGTCTCGAAGACTCTTACGGATATCTTCATCTCTAGAATTTGTGGCTTCCTTGAGGCTGATCAGATCTGTTGCGTTGTCCTTGCTCCTTCTACTTAGCTGGGCCATCTCGCGCTGCAGATTCGTGGCGATGCTTGTGAGACTCAAGATCTGTGTAGAGATAGCATCGAAATTTTGCGAACCTCGAATGTTCGAGGTAGTATTGTTGGTGATATTGGAAAGAGAGGTATCTGTCTCTTTCGGTGTAGGCATATTCTGCAACGCAAGCATCGTCGCAGACGGAGGTGTGTTCTCGCCCAGAATGGCTTTGGGTGGAGGTCGTCGAAGGTTCGGCGTATCTCTACCATTTGGTGTAGGTGTAGCTGTCCCTGACCGGGTAGGGCTCCTCTCTGGAGATGTGTTCTCAATATCGAAGCTTTGTGCCCGTGGCAACCGTTCTGGTAATCTCTCTGGTGACCTCGTGGGCGACCTGTCAAGAGATCCTAGTACATCCACGTAGCTACTTCGTAGACCACCATTGCTGTTCTGGAAGGGTTGCAGGCGTTTGTTTTGATGCCCCTTGATCAGAGACTTTTCTGGGGATCTGTTCGGCAACGGGTTGACGGTGTAAGCGCTTTCTCGGGCTTTCGCGGTCAAAGCTTCGGCAGCTGCAGCGATGTTTTTGGAAGTGGTAGGTTTGGTTGCTGGGCTGGATCCTGGATTCAAGGGAAGGGGAGGGGGTGCGCGATCCGGGTCAGAGCTATCCCACCTGAAGGTTCGCAAGTATGCGTGTCAGTCTCATCGAACACTATGGTTAGTGCATGTGAGCGCCTACATAGGAACCGAAGATCGACCAGAATCAGAGACTGAAGGGTGATGTCTTAGCACCAACTCCCGATCACGGGACCCTTCCCTGTCGACTGACGGCATGTTCAAGCTGCTGGTAGCGAGGAATGTTGGGAAGAACCGCGGAATGTAGCTATTGGTTGACCATCACTGCAATTCAGCTTTCAATGGTCCTGAATACTGCCAGCATTGCAAGGACTGATTGGGGCTCGTATCAGTAGCTCTATACCGAATATTCGACTATCGATGTCCTTTGCGACAGCGAGTTAAAGAGGATTTGTAAACAGCACAAAAAGGTAAACAATAGCTTGCCGCGACTTTGGCAGGCGCGATAGCCTAAACGAGCCAGTCAAAATGAGCGGAGTGCGGGTAAGGCTGACTCGCAGCACACACAGAATATCCACAACCATCAGATTTCGCTTTGCACCAACAACTACGACCGTCAACAGCGACGATGAAGTGTGAGTTGGAATCTATGCCTGTGCGATAAGAATCTTGATTAATGTAGTTCCATCTAGTCCTCAAAGTCGGCCGTGTGGCGATCATCACGCGGGGGAGGTACGCAGGAAAGAAGGTAGCCAATCCTGCCCGCACGGATCTGGCTCCTCTACAAACCAAAATGGTTCTAACGTCCTATGATATCAGGTCGTCATAGTTCAACCATTAGATACCGGCTCCAAAACACACCCTTTTCCTCACGCCCTCGTCGCGGGCATCGAACGCTACCCCTCTCAAATTACCCGCCGCATGTCGAAAGCCCGTCAAGCAAAGCGTAGCAAGGTCAAGCCATTCATCAAGACCATCAATTACAATCATCTAATGCCTACACGTTACACGCTAGAGCTGGAGGGTCTGAAGGGAGTGGTGACGAATGATACATTCAAGGAGGTCAGTCAGAGGGAGGACGCCAAGAAGACAGTAAAGAAGGCACTGGAGGAGAGATACACAAGCGGGAAGAACAGGTGGTTCTTCACTCCTTTGAGTAAGTCCAGTCCTCTGCATCAGTTATGAAGAGGACTACTGACGGCTTTCAAAGGATTTTGAGCGAAAAAGCGCAGAGGACAGTTCGAGGATATGCACTAGAGATTGAGTATAGCAATACATCTACACGGCTCTCTAGAGCATGATATTGCTCGATTTATTGACTACTGATGCTTTGATCCCAATGACTACGATGCGAAAGTGTCTTATTCTTTGAAAGTTCTTTTCGGAACATTAGCGCTATATCTGTGGTGACACAAACCTTGCTGGGCTTGATCTAAATGAACTGCCTTTTGAGATCCCGTATATGCTTTTCACCCAGATACAAGGTAGCTTTTACCCCGGAGTTAGCCAACATGAACAAGGCAAAGTCTGAAGGGAAGTGTGAAAAAGTGCGTGTCAATGGAGCATTCTATATCTGTCAGGTGACTAGGGCCAATCGGTGCAAAGAATGAGTGTTTGAGAAAAGACCTTGGCCAATCAAATTAGTTCCGTTTCACAAAGGGCAACCGACGTGACTTCCTGCGGAGGGTGGAGACTTTTCTTATAACCCTGTCTTTCATCAACTTATCCTTCGCATAGCTTGATTTTCCATGATTCTTAGTGATGTTACAAACCATCCTACAATACTTCTCTTTCTTCTTTCCCCACACGTTCGCGCGACTCGCGCACTGGCACCTTCTCTTATTCTACGACAAGGCTGGCCTGCTTGATCATCACGACATAGTTATTGCAATACTGCCAACTTGCATCTACCACACCGTCAGCTTCGCACGTGGCCACGTTCACCTTGATGACGACGATGACGAAGGGCCTCTGGAAAATCAGCTTGGACCTTTCCGCGTCGTCAACGAATGCATAGCATACGGGTCCTTTGTGTACAAAGTTTTCGACTTGGTAGCCGCGGTGGAGCTTCTGCTCAGAACCTCAGGGTTCTGCGGCAAGACCTTGCTTGCAATAGACTTACTTGTGGAAAACGCCCTGGTTTTTCTGGCAAAGTTCATCTTCTTCGTCTCGGTTGGTGTCGTCGTCGGCGCAGCGCTTGAAGGGTTTCCCTACGTGGAGGATCTCACTATAGCGGTTTGGACGTCCATAAAACTCGGCATCTTCACTCTCGAGGAACCTCTCCAAGAAGGTTTTGAGGAGAACGAGGGACCTGCAGACGATCAGCTTCACGAGGAATAGGTGCTTGAGAAATTTGGGGTCTTTCAAGAGAGGGAAGCATTCTTGGAGGCGACTTTGACCGAAGGAAGTTCGTGCTCCTTCCTGCCATCTTTCAACTGCTTTTGTCCGCCAAAATCTGATTTGGAATAGGATCCTGAAGCTTCTTAACGGTTCCTACGCTTTGCCAAGGCTTACGTGACCCAGCCTGCATATCATGAGAGATACTTGGTACCTAGATCAGCTAGTATCGGGACTGTGCCGATGATGATACACGATTCCGTTGGCAAGGCACTTCTCCTAAGAAGCTAGCTCCTCTGTAATTGAGTTTAGTAAGCACAGCTTTAAGAAATCCCTGACAGCTATATCACCCTTTGCTTGACTCCAAGCAGGCAGGAAAGACAAAAAGAGAAGACCATGACGTTCAACACCTTGTGATATGTCCGTGATTGTCATTGCCATTGATTGTCAGAAGACTTTGAATATTCTGATGCTATTTATTGAAAGGCAGATTGAAGTGTGTGGCCCCCACAATTCCAATAGAAGTCCCCTGCATGGCATCGCCGCATCGGCCCTCAGGAAGCGCAATAAGGGATCTGCAGGCGCCAACCCCACATTTAATCTTTAGTCACTTTTACCAGCCATCCACCAATCGAGATGCTTAATTGGTTTCCCCAGAAGCTGGTGAGATCCATGTTTGCTTGCTTGGACCTTTTTGGTGTTGGGGCCTTTCCTTCTCGCTTTTTAAACCAATGCCATTTCACCTTCAACTTTCTTCCATCAATTGAAGATCTTATGAAGCGCAACAGTCACTCCGACATCCTATTTCATCCAAATTCACATCTTCTGATGTAACATTTCATCCGGCCACTTGCCTGCAATTGCTTCTTTCTTCACGCCTCGTACCTTCTTCTCATTCCATCACAATTGACGAGGTCACCACGGTCACTTCATCACTCGAGCCTTCCACCTGCTCACTTCGCAACACCTGTTACCCTTCGACAGCACGTCAAACCCAATAGTCACGCCTTCCAGTTCCTTAACACGCTTGCTTTTTGCGCTTCAATATGCTTCCACGCGACTTCAACGATTTTGCAGACTCATCAACCATCCTCTTACCACCGCAGTATCATCCGTTTTATTCGGCCTCACAATACGCCCATTCACAAATTCTCACAAAGTCTTTTCAGTATCAATCATTCGTACCCATCATGTCAACGAATCCAGCATCTAGTCCCATCCCAGTCCCAGCCAGGGCACCAATTACCGTCAACCCCTCTGCCACCTCCAAGAAGCGCATGCGCGAAGAAATCTCACCCGAAGACGAGGCAATGGGAGGGACTCTGCCTCCGTCAAGGACTCCAGGGATCAGTCCAACAGCCATCTATGGTGAGGGGATGGCCCGCATCAATCCTCTCACTGGTACCGCGACAACGGCAGAAACCCAGACCGGAACATGGTTTGAAGATCAGCTAGAGAAGAAACTGCGAACGGACGTGGAGGAGAAGGCTGTGCAGATGATGGACTCCGAGGGTGAATTGCCTAAACGAAAAGTGCAGCGCCGGGATACTTCCTCCAATGCTGATGTCGCCTTGGCTGCAAATCATACTGATTCACCAATAGCCACAGTGGCAGACCCAACGATCGATCAGTATACCCACCTGCTAGGAATTGGATGGACGTATGTAGGCGAGAATTCAGATCTTGCTGCAATGGCAAGAGGGTTTAGCCGGTACATTGCCAACCACTACCCTCTTACGGACTTAGAGATTCTCTTATCAAGCAAAAGCTTAGAGTCGTACCTGGTTAAATCCAGTGAGGGATATTTCTTATTCAAAGAAGACTTGTTGTCAGGGCAGCTAGTGGCTAGAACGTGGGACGATACATTGGCCAATCTTCAGTGTTCGCCGGTTAGATTCTCGTGGGCACAGCCTCTTTTTGCTGCAAGGACTCCGGATACCAGCCGTGAGACTGACAGCGGTACGGTACCCTCGGCGGTGGTAGCGGAGGGGGAAGACGTGGAAATGGATTGAACGTTTGCATAAAATCTTGACGGAATGCGCCTATGCAGTGACGGTTATTTGGCTTGCCACAACAGCAGCGCATTGGATTATGAGGGATGTGTAATCCAAAGGCTGATGCTTGGGTTGCTTGTACAACTTTCATAGCATCGGCGATAGTATGGGAGTTGGTGTACGGATAGATAGTCGCTTTGAACATAAAATATTACAGCATATGGGACTCACTTCGTCGAGGCCAAGTGATGGAAACTGTAAAATTACACACTGTTCATTGCACAGGGCAGAAAGCATGGGCGTGGTTGTTCATTGCTGTGATGACGGAGTTCAACCGCAGATCGTCCCCTTCCAATTACCTGAACACAATTTCCCCCACCAATCCAGACTCTCTTTTGATGCATATAAACACTACTTCTACCACTCAACAGATATGCCCTTACATCCAGTTTTCAAAGCAGGATCTACGGCACTCATCACAGGAGCAGCGTCGGGCATAGGTCTCGCTGTCGCTAAGCTCTGCCACAGACTTGGAATGAAGATTGCCCTCGTCGATCGAAACACTGAAGCTCTTTCTAAAGCACGCTCACAATTCGACAATGGCGGCCCAACAAAGACTTATGCCATGGATGTCAGCAAAATGGACGAATGGACCGACTTACGAGTCAAAGTAGAAATGGATTTTGGACAAGTCAGTTTTCTAATGCTGAACGCTGGCATTGGTCTTAATAGCGGATGGGAGGATACGGAATACTTCCACAAGGTAACCTCATCATGCAGCCTAACCATACACTGGTGCGCTGACATGGTGGGACACAGATAATAGATACAAACCTCTTTGGCGTCATAAATGGCATTTCCACTTTCCTCCCCAGTCTCCGTACACAGAGCCAACCCACCTCGATTGTCATTACCGGCTCGAAACAAGGCATCACCAATCCGCCTAGCAATCCCGCTTACAACGCCTCCAAAGCTGCTGTTAAAACCCTCGCAGAACATCTATCATACGACTTGCGCGCTACGCCCACTTCCGTACACTTGCTTGTTCCAGGCTGGACACATACAGGAATGACCGGAGGTGTTACGTCGAAAGAGAAGCCGGAGGGAGCCTGGACTCCAGAGCAGGTAGCGGATTATTTACAGCAGAAGATGGCGGAGGAAGTTTTCTACGTGATATGTCCGGATAACGATGTGACGGTCGAGAAGGATAGGAAGAGGATGCTGTGGAGTGTTGGGGATATTATTCATGAGCGGCCACCACTGAGTCGATGGCGAGACGGATACAAGGACGACGCAGAGGCGTGGATGGCAAAGCAAAAAGTCTGAGCGAAAGAGGGTTTATAATGGCTGAAAATATTGCTTCCTAGTATATACTACCACGTGGATCTGTCACACGTGATAGCACAACAGGAAACCGTGGCTATCCAGCATCCTTCGAGCTCTTCCGAACTTCCCCAGCAAACGCATCGTCAATTCCGGCCCAGCTCCTTGCCAGCCTTTGCAACCCCGCGGGCAGCACACCTAGCCAGGCAATCCACCTCGCATACGCTGGCTCACTCACCACGCCCCCTTCACCACGATCAATCATCTCCACGATCTTAACCGCAACCTCCCCAGCCCCAACAATAGGCCCAAAGAAATTCCTCGCCCAGCCTCGGAGCTTTACATTGCCAAACAACTGTGTATCCAGCTGTCCAGGCGTCACCAAAATCGTCTTCACCTTTGGCGCTTTCACCGCCAATTCAGAAGTCAGCGAAGCGTGGTACGCGAGCAGAGCGGCTTTGGATGCGGTATATGCCGACAGATGCGCCGCGCCTAGGTATCCCAGCACAGAAGAAACCGTCACAATCGTCCCACCGCGTGCTGCATTCTCCAGCATCTGCGTTAGAAAGAGCCTATTCAAATGATAATGACTCAACGTATTGACGCGAAACGTCCTCTCCACCTCCTCCTGACTCTGCTCCATGAAACCTTTCCCATTAACCACAGCCGCATTGTTAATCAGCACAGTCGGGGTCCCCATATCCCTCACCACCCTCCCCCATACCCGCTCCACTTGCTCCCAATCACCCACATCGCAGTGATAATACCGCACCCCTTCCCTTTCCTTCTCCTCCCCATCATCCACCACCCCCTCAACCCCAACATCAGTCGCCCCCGCCCCAACCCCACCCCCAACGCGCACATCCAAAACCCCAACTCCAACCCCCCTCAGCGCATAAATCTCCGCCAAACATCCCCCCAACCCCCCCACCCCCCCCGTAATCACCACGACCTCATCCTCCCACTCCACATCCCTCGGCGCGCCGTGCGCGAGTCGCTTGTTCACGCGCTGTAGGATGTGATAGAGGGAGACGGAGAGGGCGAATAGGGAGGTGAGGATGAAAGATAGGGAGGCGAGGGGCGTTGCGAGGGCGCGGAGGGAGAGGGGGAGGAGGGCGGCGAGGAAGGGGTGGAAGAGGGTGTGGGTTAGGACGTGGAGGAGGAGGTCGAGTGTTAGCTGGTGGGTATTGGATTGGGGGGGTGTTGGAGGGCGGTTGTTGTTGTTGGGGAGTTTGTTGGTGGTGGTGGTGGTGCGGTGGATGGTGGGTGGCGAGGGCATTGTGGTTGGATGGAAAGTCGAAGGAGGGTGGGGATTTGCCCGAGGGTTGGATAGTTGATTATAAACACATTGCTTTATATATTATAATAGCAGACTTTTAAATACATACGGCCATAGACTGTTGAAAACTCGGCTTCCCGTCCGCTCAGCCAAAGATAAGCCTCAGATCGGCTAATTAGTAGTTGGGTCGGTGACGACCAGCGAATACTAGCTGTTGTATGTTATTTATCTTTTTGCCTTCTTTTTTTTGCATTATTTGGGATACCTTAGGGTATCATCTGGATCCTCTATAAGCTAATTTGTCTATACGCAAATTGTTCAGACGTATCTTCATTTATTCAATAAGAAGTGCTTTGCAACTGCGGCGTTCTGCGTTCTACCATTACGCAGCGAGGAGGCGCTCTTTTCCTCACTCTACCAGGTCTGATGAAGGATAGGTAAAAATTGTGATCTCGGAAACTACAGACCGATCACTAAAATCCGAGAGGAGTCTGAGAAAACAGAGGTCGTATAGATTCTTTTTTCAGACACAAAGACAGAACTCAGGCGGGTTCTGCCCAAATGGTGTCGTGGCGTTGGGAGAACCACACCGAGGTAAGATCTTCTACTTCGGTGCTGTAGGTAGGTGGTACTGGGAAAGTTCGAACCAGCGGTATCACGAGTGAGTTTTCGAATCAAGCTTTGAGATAGTGAATCTAAAAAAGGGCAAAAAGTGGAAAAATTTATCTTTATTTGTGCAGAGCCTGGAGGTCATCCCGCAACACCTGTGAACCACTCAACTATGTGTTGAGATGTAGCTATTGTCACTATTCTATGATATATTCTTAAAAACCTCAGACCAAAATGTTATACATCTCACCCGTCTTAGATATCTTGATGTGAGTACGGATAGCGGGAGCTGCTCTTGATATAACATTTGAGGGTGGTATTGACAAAATAGTTTGCAGGGAAAGATGATGGGGATTGGATATCCGTGTAAAATGGCTTCGCTATTGATGACTTGGAACATTATGGCTGTGGGACTAGGGAACTCGAATCACAGATACAGCGAGACCAGATACAGCGAGACCTGAGTACGTGTTCAAGCGCCCTTTGGAGCTATATGGATTGATCCTTTTTCCAATGGTCATATTCTACCATTTGGCATCATAGCCATTTTACCGCCTCAAGTTTTCCGTCACTTTACCAGGTTCAATCCTGCCCCCTTGGAGTCTTAGCATGGGAGAAAATAATCTCGTACAAGCCGAGCGACTTTGGCTTTACCACATTATCCACATTAGCTACGTGTCCTGCGTATGGAGTGGTCAGAGGTATTAGTAGGGAATCTCAATTTTGAGTTGGAAGTGTTTAATCAGCACACATATGTTACAATAGTCTCATTCTCCAATTACCTTCCTTATCTGTCACAGACATTCGTTGCCATTAGTCCTTCCCATCTGAAGCTCTTCCCGTTGTCCCCACCAGGCTGATCAGCCCTGCATCTCTATAGAATAGACCGGCGGTGATCTTCCCAGCGTCTGACCCGTCACCCCAGCATCTGAAAACCGCTTCCCTTCAAACCCCGACGCTAAACCGGTAGGCGGAGCCAAATTCACCATCTGGTTCATGCGCGAACGTTCCTTGTGTTTGCCATGGCGGTAGAGAAGCAGGGCGGCGCCAGCAACCGCGCAAATGCCAAGTGGCACGCCCAGCCCAATGCCGATTTTTCCAGCAGGGCTCAGAGTAGGGTCTGCAGTGGCGGTGGAGGGGGGCTCGTAAGGGGGCGTGGTGGTAGTCGATCTTGCTGTGGCGGCCGAGGAAGCTGGAGACGGTGTCGCGGAGGAGGCGGCGGTACTGCTGGCCGCGCTGTAGCCTGCGGCTGTGGTGAAGAAGACGGTGTAGAGCGCAGATTCGATGTTGGTGGTGTATGTGGCGTCGTCATCCTCGTCATCAGTGCAGGTGATTGTGCAAGTAGCGCTGCCGGAGGGTCCGAGGGGATCGCATTTTATGGTCGAACTAAGGGGGGTCAATGAGGTTTGACTTCTAACTTCTTTCGCAACTCAAGAAATTTGCAGGTAACTCACGTTTGCAAGACGTGGACCGTAGAAGAGGAAGCAGCAGCAGCGATGTTTGTGTAGCTAGCGGAGTCAGTATCACCCAGTGACTTAGAGCGTGCTGGAGCAAGAAATATGTCTTGTGTGAGCAATGGATTTCCTGGATCCTTACTTTTCAAGAAGGTACTGGGTGCTGGCTGAGCTTTCCGAAAAAGTGTAGCTACTGTCATCGTCACCAGCGATGAAATAAGAAGCAGCGCCACCAGCCCAACAGTCCAGGGTGTAATATGTGGTACTTCTGGTGACGGTCACCTGGCCCACAAAAGTAGGCCTTGGGAACGATTGATCAGTGACGAAAAGGCAATCCGGTAAGAGAAGAGATGTCGTGACACTGTCAACTGCGGCACAACCGAGTATGGCGACGGCCGCGAAGAAGGCCACGGCAATCATCATCCTACTTCCATAGTTGCAAGCTGATGACAGCAGATGCGAAAGGATCAAGGCTGCTCTTCTGGGAGATCGCAGGGATTAAGTATCAAAGCAATAAGGACAAGAAGACCACGAGACTTTCTTTACGGTAAGAACGGAAGAGGAAGGCTATCAGAGGCACCACGGAGATACTGAACCGTGTACGCCGAAGGAAACACATTCAGATGATACAAAACGGTTGGAAATGAACTTGGCAATACCCTTTTGGGTTGTGTTTCGGAAGCAGTCAATAGTATGGTCTGACCTACCATTCCAGTAACTTCTTGAGCGCCGATGGATCTCTCGTTATGTTCCTTTGCAGATATGTAATTTTAGTGTTAGTCCAGTGGACATCCGGGTATGATTTGGATCAAACATCGATCTTAGAATGACAAATTTCCAAGGAGCTCTTGCATAGCAACTCCCTAGGAAGAGAAGCAGTAATCGCGAAGGGAACCGCGGGATGTCTCAGCAAAGGACGAGCGACACATTAGAAGCCAGATGAGGTAATGGTCTTAGCCATTTCGACCAAAACGTTCAGAATGGCTCCATATTCCCAGTCTATTATTCAAGCATCGAGGCCTGGTTAGTGTACAACGTGTCCACAACATTGCTCAGCTTCTCTATCGTCTCTAGTGCCGCATCATACCCCTGGTCCCTCTCTGCCTCGTCATACACGATCAGACATCCCGCACCTTGATCCAACACCCCAATGATGACTCTGTCCAGAATCATCTGAGATAGCTTCCTCTCCACCTGCTGCGTATCCAATCCAACCATCTTCGCGATATGATCAATCTCCACTCTGCTGAATGGCTCAATGACCTTAATCAAGTTCTGCTCCAACATAGAATCGTAAAGCCGTTTGAGGTGATTCCGGATGAAAACGTCACTGCCGAGCTCGTATCTATAATTTGCCAGCGCTTTTTCGTAGTCTTCGAGACTACGATTGGAGTGCGCACGGGCGACTGCTTTCATGGCCTCCAGGTTCTTACCCGAGTATTTCATGGCTTGCTTGGATGTCATGAGATTATTAACATCATCCACCAGGTTCAGCATGATCTTGCACAGCAGCATGTACTGTAGAGCCGAGGTCGCCTTCTGTGTCTCTTCTTGTGAATGATAGCCTTCCAGCGCTTCGATGAAATAAGAGAATGCAGTGTTGAAATCCTTGTCCTCGGCGTGAAGCATGCCAGATTGCATATCAAGACCAGCTTGCAGTAACGGTGGCGTATAGACCGAAGCTGCGGAGGTTCGTGCGGAAGTAAGAGCAGCTCGTGCTTTTGGTTGATTACCAAGAGCGTGGTAGACTCTCGATTCGAGGAGCTGGACTTCGACGAGCACTAGCTTGTCGTCTAGTCGTTTCAGCTCCTTGAGAAGACCGTTGATGAGTGTCAGCGCGTCGTAATATGACTGCTTTTGCATGTAGAGTGAGACGAGGCGAGTTTCGAGATTCTGGCGTAGGAAGCTGCGGCGTTCAGAGACGGCCCATTCGATACATGATTTGGTGACTGAGATCTGAATGTCGACCGTGTTTGGAATAGAAGAGAATAGATCGAGGAGTTGGCGAACTGTCTCTTATCAGCACAGCAGCAGGTCTTAATAGACTGAACCTCCATACCCAGCTTGGCGGTCTTTGCCTTGGTGAAGGACGAGAGAGATGAAGTACTCGATCTGACCAGCTCAGCCAGCTCATCAGTCTTCCTTGTATCTCTATACGACTCCCCCAGTCCCATCAAAGCCGACTCATATTCCCGTAAGGCTGCTTCGCTTGTTCCTGGTTTCTTCGACAAAATTTCTTTGTAAATACCCTCAGCTTTCAATGGATCAATCTTTCCAAGCTTCTTTGCTTCTTCTATTTTGGCCGAATCAGTCGGAGCCGGAGCCATGTTGGGCTACTGAAATACTCCCAACTAATGTTTTCAGAGAGAGAAGCGAGGACCAGGTCAAGCAGACGATCAATGCTGACGATCCTGGAGCTTCGCCAGCGTGTTGACTAGCCCGGTTAGCCCTACCGGCAAAACAGCGGCGAATTGCGGCAAAAAAGTTCGAAGCTCGAGTGGAACTGTGTCTTGCAGCCGACTCAAGATATGAGCTTCATATTGACAGTCTGCAGTATTTGACCGACCACCTTGAAGGTCCTCCTGTCTCGCATAGGTCGGGTTTCAGTACGTTGACAATATGGTATGGCAAGCACAGAGATATACCTATTACACTTGTATTCCTGACTGAAACTTGTGACAGAAAATCAAGGCCCTTACACGACCAACCTCGTCCCAGCAGGCTCCTGGGTCTTCGGTCGCCCACCAGCCCAGGAACCTTGATCCAGCACTGCACCCATTCGAACGTGCGAGAGAATATTCGCGTGCACTCAATGCCACCAAGATTGAAAGAATGTTTGCGAAACCTTTCGTGGGTGACTTAGGAAAGGGGCATGTAGACGGGGTCTACGTTATGTCAAAAGACCCTGAGAGACTCGACGTCTTAGCCTCCGGATCAGGTGACGGTGTAGGTGGGTTTGCTCCTATCTGATAGCATGTTATCGTAATTGTCACGAGAATCCTTGTTTACAAAAGGGCATATGCAGTAAAAGCATGGAACTTGACCAGTAGGGAAGAGACTTTCAAAGCGAATGGACACGAGGGTATTGTCAAAGGGCTCTGCTGGACCAAAGATCAAAGGCTTCTGAGTTGCGCCAGTGATAAAACAATCAAGTTGTTCGATCCCTCGAATACATCGTCCGGATCGACTCCCTTGGTTACATACCTCGGAAGCACGGCGTTTACAGGCATCTCACACCATAGATCCTTACCCAATTTTGCGGCTTCATCTTCGGTCATAAGCATCTATGATCTGTCTCGCTCTTCTTCGACACCATTACAGACGCTGAACTGGCCTACCTCGACGGATACAATCAATGCCATCAGCTGGAACCAAGTCGAGACAAGCATCCTCGCCTCATGCGCCATGGACAAATCTATCATTCTCTACGACTTACGTACCTCCTCACCACTCTCAAAAGTCACCCTAGGTCTGGCATCAAATGCCATAGCCTGGAACCCAATGGAAGCCTTCAACTTCGCCGTTGCCTCAGAAGACCACAATATCTATATGTTTGACATGCGCAAGCTAAAACGCGCTCTCAACGTCTACAAGGATCACGTCGCAGCAGTCATGGATGTCGAATTCAGCCCCACAGGCCAAGGCCTTGTCAGCGCATCTTACGACAAGACAATTCGCCTCTGGGATCGGGCGGGCGGGCATTCTCGAGATATCTACCACACAAAGAGAATGCAAAGAGTTTTCTCATGCAAATTCACACCCGACGCAAGATATGTACTTAGTGGCTCAGATGACGGCGATATCCGCATTTGGCGAGCCAATGCTTCTGAGCGCTCAGGTGTGAAATCTGCTCGGCAGCGGCAGAAGCTTGAATATGACGACGCGCTAAAGCAAAGGTATGCTCATATGCCTGAGATCCGGCGCATCAAGAGACATAGACACGTCCCGAAATCGGTCAAGAAGGCGGGTGAGATTAAGGGGGAGGAGCTGGCGGCGATTAAGAGGAGGAGAGAGAATGAGAGGAAGCATAGTAAGAAGGGCTCAGTACCAAGAAGGAGTGAGAGGGAGAAGATGGTGCTGGCAACAGAGCATTAGGTGGCACAGAACAAGGGAACAAGCCTTGATACGTACTAAATAATGGGGTGAGGGCATTCAAGCTAGGTACCCACGACAAGATGGAGATTCATTGGATCCTTGCTTTCGGTATGTGGTCTGCCGGTAGAGGTCCTGATATGGCGAGAAGCCTTTGTTGACAGTGCACAGCATGAACAAAAGAGCTGCGGCTATTTTGCGAAAGGTTGCGAAAGCTAAAGTTTTATGGCAGATCATCTTGGGAGTGACTGAACACCAAGTCAGCGCGCAGAACGGAAGGTACTCTTGCCGGAGCCGACTCGATACCGGGCTTCCGATGAGCTCTCAATCGCTAGGTCCGGCCAACGTTTGAAAACAAAAAGATGCGAAGCAAGCTGGACTTCTTATAGGTAGAATCGATGCCTTACCAAGGGCCTTTGTCGAATGTGCTCGCCCGGCTCTTGACTTTATCGGAATCGAAAAGGAGCGCTTTTGCATTGACTGCTCACCCAAAAGCTCGGGACCAGCTACATAAACGACAAGGCACTAGGTGAAGGCTCAGCCCCATTGTTACCATCGACTTAAAATCTGCGCTCGCGTCTGAGTCGAGCGACCAGCACTGCGTTAATTTTGCGCGTATAAGGTAAAGAATTTATACGATATGCGCTTAGAGTGTTTCAACAATCGAAGCGAAGATGACATTAAAGTAGATGTTTCAGTGTTCGTCCGTGTGGGTACTAATGATTGCCACGGCTTTTTCTGCTCTCATACAGCGCGAGTTTCGACTTTGAGGTAGAAGATAGTTCAGATTACTGTACCAGGACTGTTCTGGCTCACCATTGTCTGCGGTCATCATCCCGAAGCGTCCTGCTGTCCTCACCACTCCCTTGTTATATTATCCCGTCTACAAGTAATATGCCATTACTCAACCCATAGTCCAGCTACAAAGAGGTCGGATTCAGAGAACAACAAAGCACTTGAAATTCTACTTCATCAGCTTCCCACCATGCTCACCCAACACCATCTGACCTTGGTAGCTGCTACTATATTTTCCGCCCACCTCATCAAAGCCATCCCCACAGCATCTCCGCTGTCCCTTTACCACGCATCTTCGCTGTCCCTTCACCCTAACCCTGTCCAATACTCCTGGAGCACCGAACCAATCTGCAAAACCACCGCCAGAAAATCCGATTGCGCAACAGCTTACCAAGCTCTCTGTGCCCGCCCCGATCTCGGCGTAAGCGACAATACAACCGTGGGAGACTGCACGGCCTTCTACTGGTACGACGCCGGGAACACCATCCCACAAGCCGCCGAATGTAGCGCTGCCTACACGAAGATCCTCGCGACATCAATCGGGGGAGCGTTAGGCTACGACGCCGCAGGTAACAGAACCAATGACCCTCTTTACGCGATATATCCGAAAGACGGAAATGCGAATTGCTTCAAGGCGACTGGGGATACGTCGCCGGTACTGGCACCGGATGCCCTTCCCGGTGGAGGGACACTCCCGACTTGTCCCGTCGGCACGAGTCGACGGCGACGGGCGCTAGCGGTTCTTGAGGGCCGGGGCCAAGATGGAGCTAACGACGGGGTGATTGAATGTGTGGTCGAAGACGCTGTGTGGGGTTCTGCCTGCAGCCTCGTTTGCCTCGCAACGGTTGCAACTACGTCTTGGTTGTAAGTGTCTCCATCCATCTAATGACCGGAGAAAATCCCAAGCTTCTGACTGAACTGACGATATTATGCTCCCGAGTAGCACCGGGCCGTTCGCCGTTGCCGGCTGGCTCGCTTGTCTGGGGGGATGCAGCGCCACCGGGACCAAACTCTACAACAATTGCCAAAAGGCCAAGGGGAACACGGCTCTCGTTCCGCTGAACCCCTTTGGGAAGCGAGAAGGAGGAGGAAGAGGAGGAGGAGGAGGTGCGACCGAGTCGTCCGATCCCTGTCACAATATCAAGCAATGGACGTTTCAGTGTCCGGCTCAGGAGGCGGGACTGCTGAGTACATATCGCTGCCAATAGTCCATCAATACGTAAGGCCTTCGACCGAGCGTTCAAGTTGTTGAATCGCAGCGTGGGTATTTGGCAATCTGTATGGTATAAGCAAGCTTGAAGGCTTAGTAGCTGTTCGCAAGAGCGTCTGAGTATGCAAGGTACGAATATCAATCGAGAACGTTTTCCGACATTTGCATGCATACTGTACCATCCACTGGTTCATGGAGGCATTCGGTTCTTACTTGCTGCAAACTCCCACATGGCCTACTTCCTGCGTCTCACCGTCTTGTTACCAGTACTTTGGTATAGGCCACAGTTATACATGTCATGATTTCGTCCGTACTTTGACTCCGGTTACCCGAGGATAAAATAACCCAAGCTTCAGATATCATCTCTTTACGGTAACCTACACAAGGCTATCGTCCCCCAAAGAAACAACAAGCCCAAGTTTTGCAGCGAAGTTTCATCCATAGACTTATCCACTTACATAATACCAACTTTACAATACATTACACCACGTCACAGTAGCCCATTCCCTCCCTTCCTCACTCACACTATCCCCCAGAACGACACAACAAGATTCAATCCGATCCGCTCCGCTCCGTCCCATCTCATGCATCCCATACATCGCACCAATCCACATCCACTTCGCCTTTTCGGACAAATATACGACCGAGAGTCACCTCACCTATTGTATTCTAATCAATCCCATCCCACGCAGTTTGTCGTCAACTTTGTCCCAAGGACGTTTCGACCTTCTGGCAATAAGTGATTTGATTCGGGATACGCGGGTGAGGGGAGGAGGGATTTGTAAGCCCAGGTATCATTATTTGTGGTGGAGGTTGTTCGGACAGTTTGGTGTTCAGTCTCAGCCTCATCAGCCAGGGCAGGTTTAGGGACGTGTCGGAAGGAAGGAAAGAGAACGTGATAGATGTGTCGATCGTGTAGGAAGATGATTGCCTTGTTCGGTGTAGTGTGCGGTATTGGATACTGCGCACTGGTTCAATAGGTTGGTAAGAGGATGGATAGCCATGTACCAGTGTATCTGGGGTGGTATTGATTTGTCAGAAAGACAGGCACGCAATCGTAGCACCAAATTATGTTACCGGCATTACAAATCCAAAGGTACAGAATATGGTTGCCTAAAAGTAAGTATCTAAAGATGAAAAAGGGCAGCTTTATCGTAAGTAGGAAGAAGAAGGAGAAAAGGAAGTCTACAATCTACTTTACCCGACTGAAAAAAAAAATGGCATCTACAATCACCGCCCCATCAGCCACCGCGCCCCATCTTCTAAGCAATGACTACAGAGTCCAGGCCGGCCAAGCGATCCCAAAAGGACGCGAGGCCAGGGACGTGGTTGCCGAGTTCAATTACTACAAGGACCCTGGTGATGGTAGTCCTCCGGCACCAAGCTACGTCGGAAAACCAGAGACATACGAGCGACCAGCGGAGACGAGAACGATGGTCGTACACGACATTCGCGGCGAGGAGGACAGGTACACCTTGGACACCACGGGTTTTGAAATCTACAAGCATGTCAGCCAGGAAACCGCATTCGAAGATGATGAGGAGATCAAGAAGATTTACTATCCGGAAGTCGAAGAGCTGTTGAAGGCTGCGTAAGATCACTATTCTCTTGCGGCGTTGCCTTCAGCCTCGGCCACTGTAACAGACGACGCTTCATGCTAATGGCATTTCTCCAGCACCGGCGCCTCCAAAGTCTTCATCTTCGACCACACCATCCGCCGCCCATCCCCGGAAAAAAGCTCGTCCGACAGCTCCAAAGCCCTTCAAGCCCTCCGCGGTCCCGTCCAGCGCGTCCACATTGACCAATCCTACAAAGCCGGCCCTGAGCGCGTCGAGCACCACTTACCCGCCGACGCCGAGCGCCTCCTCAAAGGCCGCTACCAAATCATCAACGTCTGGCGTCCCATTAAAACCATCCGCAAAGATCCGCTCGGCGTGGCGGACGCTACGTCTGTGCCCGACAAGGACCTTGTGCCCGTGCAGTTGATCTATCCGGATCGGGTCGGTGAGACTTTTACCGTCCGTCCGAATCCGAATCATCGCTGGTTCTATCTTAGGGAGCAGACGCCGCGGGAGGTTCTGCTGATCAAGTGTTTTGATTCGAAGGTGGATGGGAGGGCTAGGAGGGTGCCGCATAGCGCGTTTGTGGATCAAGGGACTGAGGCTGAGAGTCCTAGGGAAAGTATCGAGGTCAGAGCCTTGGTCTTCCATCCTGATGATATTGAGTAAAGTTGAAACACGATTGGGGAAAGCGTTGAGATTGACTAGACATGGCACTTACTGCAATGGTATTCTTATGAGCTTATAGTTTAGATGTCTGTTGTAATGACCTTTTAGTGAAACCAGAATTTTCTATCCAGCTTCGGAGCAGATGGCTGTTCTATTCTGTCACTGTTTCTTTACTTTGACAAGTTTAGTAACGCTCGTCCCATCTTGAAGCGTATCTGCCTCTTCTTCAAGGCGGTAGCCTCTCAAGCGAGGGATCAAAACTGTCCAAAGATACCAGTAGATGACACCGCAAATAAGCCTGCGTATGGGTGCGGTTAGCACTATCTTAGCACGTTCCACTGATTGTGAACTTACAGTCCGCCACCTACGACTGCATAAGTAGCATACCAGAACCCCACGTCGCCCTGTCCGTCTTTCGGCGGAACAAACGGCGTCACAATCAGACAAGCGCTAAGAGCTATTCTCAGCCAAATAGCCACCCTCCATGCTTTAAAGGGTCTCTTCAGATCCCGTCTGGACCTCCTCAGCCACAAAGTGCCTACGCAGATCGCCATGGCGAAAAACTGGGCAGGGTAGCCTTCAACATCGAGAATGAATGCATACACGTCCCGTTGCGGAGGTAGTACGATGACCAGTAGTGAAGGGATGTAGTGAACAATCAAGCCGCCGAGTGGAGCATTAAATGGGTACGAAGATGACAGGTATTTGGCGAAAGGCAGGAAGCCTTGTCGAGCGATTTCTTGGTTGACACGGGCCTAAAGCATTCAGTCCAAATTATCTTAGATGTAGGCAGCTTGGGCGTTTTTTACCAGAGCGAACGTGACAACCATCACATTACCCGCAGCTGAAATAGCAACTAGGATCGAAAGAAATGTGCTTCCCACATTTGCGCCGAAGATTTTCTCAAAGAAGAGTGCGGCAATCAGCTCCCCACTGGTTTTTACGTCTTCCAAAGGCACGACAATGAAGTAGGCTATGTTGAGCATCAAATAGAAGACGGCAACAGTCAGCAATGCGGTCGGAGCCATGGTCTTCAGCGTCCGGACAGGGTCTTTAACCTCGTTGAGTACGTTGTTGACATTATCGTAGCCAGCGAACGAATAGGAGACCTTGAAAATGGAAGTCGAAAGAGCGACGGGATCCCAATTGGAGCCTTCGAACGAGCGAGCCAAGGAGAGCGCTTCGGCGTTTTTGCGGGACGACGTTTGCGGCAGGAAAAGAGCCACCAACCCGAGGATGGCCATGAACGCCATTAATCCGATTTTGACCCATGCGAGTGCATTCTGGATCCATATACCTGTCTTTAGGAAACACCCATGCACAACGGTGATGGCCGTCAAAAGGCCCACAGCAAGTGTCCGCTGCGCAAAGGCGGTAACCTCCATGTCCAATGCAACGAGTACATACTCGCCAAATACGATGCAATTGCTCGCCGTGAATCCTAAAATCACGGCCTGTATAGCCACTATCGTCGACGCCAGGAACCGCGGGCGCCGGTACATGAATTCCAGATACACCTTTAAGCCGCCACTACGAGGCAACATGCAGCCCAGTTCCATGGACACAGCGAGACCGCAGGCAGCTATGGCAGCGCCGACGACCCAGACCGTGAGTGCGAGACCGACGCTGCCGACGGATTTGTAGATGTTCCCAGGTGTAGCGAAGATGCCGGAGCCGACGATGCGGGAGATGGTGAGCATGTAGGCAGAGGTCCATGTTAAGTTTCGGCCACTGATGGCGGTTTCCGGTAGGGTGTCGAGTTCAATGGAGCGAGCGTTGAGGGTTGGTGAGAGATGCCCATCTTGGGGGGTTTCCGTGGACCGATTCGGCTCAGCTGAGCTAGTGAAAGACGGCTGATGATCCAGAAGAGGCTGCAGCTCATCTGATATTATAGGCATGACAGAACTGAGCGTGTCTCTTTTGGATAAATGAAATGGGATGAGAAAGTGGTCGAGGCTGTGCGTGCAACAAGACTTTGCCAGAATAGGTTGGTGAGCAAGGAAGGAATAGAGGAAGCATGATGGTAAAAATTTTCGAGACGTCTCATATTAACATAGCCGATCATTACAAAGACACTGCTTTTCGAGGCCACTCTTCTGAAAGCGCGTGTTGGTGCGTGTACGCAGGATCAATCACGACATCTATGCAAGAGGATTGCATGCTATCACGTCATTCGCTTAGCCATTGGGACTTGGATACCGAATAAAACACTGAACTAACGTACCTCTGGGTCTCTTGTACCTACACCTGGTCTACTGAACTTTACCCAGTGCCTTCTTTATGGACGTATTCTCAATGGTGGACCTTTCTCTGAGTTTGACTTGGTCCTTCATGGGTTTGGCCGAATGTAGGCCTCGTGACATCTACACAAGTTGTGTTCCAATTTCCTGGTGACCTGCCATGTTGTATGCTGTACGTAACATCTCACGTTCGGCAACCAGTTATCATCGCTTAAAAGTATCTATCTTTCTCTCATAGTTGGGGGTAACATCTCCAAGTCAACGTTGGCGTTATAAGAGTACTCGTGGTGCCAGAAAGATGAGCCCAATAATACGGCGAGGACACACCCAAAAGACAGGCGGGTCCTGTTCGTATCGTTGGACTCCGTGATGAATCATGGTTGGTCACTTCTCGGTTGCAATAATGCTGCATAAGCAACGGTACTGGACCCCAAGGCCGAGCGAACGTCAAGGGTTTCGTCAGTATGACAGACCAAGGAAGAGAGGCACCAATTCCAGATTGATAATGGCGGGTTTCCCTTGCGCTATGGTGGGCATGGACTTCCTGGGACCTATCATGGCTACAGGATGATGCGGTGTTTGGGTTGGATACTAAAAGGAGTTGATGTCTTACATCTTTAAGCGGGCTAGATGATACCCTCTTTGACGCTTGATCGAGCATACCCCAAATTGTTTGTCTTTCCAGCCTAGTCTTGTTATCTTAGTATTGTCCTTCACTCTTGCATGTTCGGTATAGATATATCATGTGATTTCTTAACCATTTTGTTATGGTGATGTATAGGCAAGATCCCGCTCATCTGTTGAATCTTCTCAAGACATCGTCCAAAAGAAGACTCCGTCCATCTTTTCACCAAGGCAAACAGTCTTCTACATCTACGCGCTCATGCCAGAACCAAAACAAAACGCCCATCATTTACTTACTCCCTGCAAGCAAATATCTACTTCGTCAATTTAACGATGGCAGTCCTCGCCATCCTCCTCCACACCCTTACCATCCTGCCCTATTCCTCAGCTCAACAGCAGCCCAACGTCACCGCCAGCACCATCACCAGCCTACCATACACAACCACCTCCATCATCTTCCTCCCCTCCGCCCTCTTCAACCCTTTCCCGAGTCCGCAGATCTTTACGGGTCAAGTCACAACGACCGGCAGCACTACCTACTACTCCTTGACTTATGAGCTAGGTATATCTTTGTTCAATCCGCACAAAGTGCCGCATACGGTCGGCGGATATGACGAAGTGTACTACTTTTCTGCCTCTGCAGCTGGCACTCAATACTATTTACCACAGTAAGCGAAAAACACAAGCAAAAACGCAAACACACCACGCACCACACTACCATTCTTTGAAACCGGGGGGGGGGGGGGGGGGGGGGGGGGGGGGGGGGGGGGGGGGGGGGGGGGGGGGGGGGGGGGGGGGGGGGG
>MU853188.1:222008-238346 GCA_033085395.1 Xanthoparmelia taractica | reverse complement strand
GTTGGGACGGCCCAATCATCTATCTACAGTACTGCTTGGTCCCGATGTGTATGCCTTCATGAATGAGAACACTAATGATGATAAAGTGCGGTATGCAAAAAAGGAGGAATAGTAGGAAAATAAATCTGGAACGATATTCTGGGGGTTTTTTGGCGCCGAGAACAACACGAAAACCTTACGATATGTTGTAAAGCCATCCCGGATGGGTACGAAAAATCTCCAAGACAATGTTGGATTAACACATTCACGTCGCCACATCTTACTCTCCCCACAGCGATAATACATTACTCGCCGGCAGCAACATATGTGTTTATCGAATAGGGTTCTCCCATACCTCACTCCCATGACAAAACCCATAACCACAAACCCCAGTCCAGCAGCACATGAACCAAACGACCCGGTACATACTCCACCCCTTTTAACACATCAAGGCTCCCCCAACGCCGACCCTCTCCCTCATACTCGACCTCACCACTACGCCAGTGCAGGAGCCGAACATAGACATAAGACGGGCCCCCAAAGCGAGGGAGAAAGGGAGGATCCTATCCACAACTCCTTAAACAACAAGCAATCCACATACTAGCATTCAGGTAACTCGGCCTGGAGCCAGCAGCATGTGACTAAAATGAGAGACATGGGGGTTCATATGGATGTAGTAAACGGGGGTTGGGGTGGGGCGGAAGGTATACATCACGCACGAAAAGGGATGGATATAAAGTACCTCGTGTATGGGCACCGCCCCCCTCTCTCTCTTCTCTTCCTAAGAGAGACACACGCATCAACCGCATTCGACATGGGCACCCAATACCCCTAAGCAGAGCAAAGAAAACCAAACCAAACCAAACCAGTCGTTCATCGTCTCCATGAATCCCGATACGCCGATGCAATCAGGACTTGTTCTCCGCACCACTCTCTCCTTTCTCGTTTTTTCTAGTCACGAGCGAAAGCCGCGATAATTTTGGGAGAAAAAAAATTCCCCTGTTACCTTGCGTCGTACATAGGAGAAAAAGGCAAAAGAAGATGAAACGAGTAAAGAGAAGAAGGCATAAGAAAAGGGCAACGCCAGCATTATCCTAACATAGCTTCAAAGGTCCCATTCACCCATCAATTCCCAGCTCCCTCCAATTGAGAAGAGAACTGCATCTCCCAAGCCGCTCATCCCTGCCATAATCTGTTCTCCTCCAATCCGATCCGATCCCAATCCAACCAGTCAATCGATCAATCCAATTTCGACCAATCAATTCCATCCCATCCCATATCCATTAGCCAACCACCATCAACCAACCACCACCCGTCCCGCCCCCTCCCCCCATTCCCACTCTCAATACCAACCAACCTCGAACGCCTGACTCTTCTCAATCTCAGTCCTAACCCCACATTCACTTAATCTCAACCCGATACCAATCCCACGCTCGCTCCTTCACACTGACCCAATGATGCCCACACAATCTTGCTTTAAACATCACATAGACCTTCGTACATGAATCTTCGTACATGAACATGGAAGACATGGATGAATAAATAAATAGGTGAACGAGAAGTGTAAGATGTAAAATGCAAACAGTAGAATTCCCAGGTTGTAGGGCGGGCTATGGAGTGTGAGGTCCAACGTACCACGCACGCGCTGATGCATCTCCTCCTTTAACCGGAAAAAAAGGACAAAAGGAGAAGAAAAAGAGAAAAAGCACATTCAAATATTCGGTCAAGTCTAGCAAAAAAGGAGGGAAGGAAGGAAGGAGGGAAAGAAGAAAGAAAGGAAGGAAGGAAAAAAAGAAACCCTCTCCCTCCTCTCCTTCCCCCTCCCCTCCCCTTTCCCACCCCAAAAGAATTCCGGATACTTCACCCCTCTTCCCGCCCCCACAAACGGGGACTCCAAGTCTTCTCCTTCAGATATAAAACCCCACACTTCCCGAAACGAGAAAGTAACATCGACGGGCCATCCCATCGCTGGACAAGAAAGGCAAGCCAGCCCCAGTCCCAGCGTAGGCGTGAAGAGGCCGAGAGAAAGAAGTATCTGGGTGAAGGAGAAGGAGTGGGGATTCTTCTATTTGGGAAGGGATGGGGTTGATTATTCAGCGTGTAGGATGTGGAGAGGAAAAGAGAATCGGGGGAAAGAAGGGAGGGGGGGGGGGGGGGGGTGGGTAAGATGAGGAAGAAATAAGAGGACTGGGGGTTGGCATACTATGGAGTGGCAGGCCATGAGATGCGGTAGAATTTTTTAATTGTTTTCGGGTTGGGCAGGAGGTCAGTTGTTGGGAATGGCAGTCAAAGTCAAAGAAAGAAAGAAAGAAAGAAAGAAAGAAAGAAAGGGCATTGAGATTGGGTATATGTACATGCACACCCTGCAAGCAATCTTCGTTTCGCCGAGAGTATACCAAGTTCGTCTCGTTCATGATGACCGTCGCTGGAGCCTAGACATGACGCAGCTGGCACTCCCTGGACCCGCAGAGAATGCGCCCAACATTCCCACAGCAAGAACCATATCGCCGTACTCCCCCGAACCCTCTCAACACACCTCCTCTCTTCCCTCCTCCTCACTCACGCATCCCCCAACAACGCCAACGCCCCCTCAAAAGCCTGCACGACCTTGATATCTACAACACACGCACAAATCAGCAAGCGCCCACAAGACGTAAGCACAGCCACAGAATCTCACAATGCATCCGCTTCGCCTCCAACCCCTCCTCGCTCCCCTGCGTAAACGCAACACGGGTCCTCAATCTCTTCCGCGCCCTCTCCTCATCATGCACGCTAATGGTGCCCGCCCAAGCGCCGAAGATTTCGCCCCAACCCCTCCACTCCTCCCATATGCCCTCCTCGACCGCCTTGAACGCCTCCATGCGCTTCTCGAACTGGGATTCCAGGTCCGCCCAGTCGTATTCTTCGAGGCGGACCGAGGGGTCCATTGCTAGGTCGTCGCCGGCGTAGGAGGAGAGGCGTGTGGGAGTGTGCGGGGGGCTGTGTTCGAAGTGGTAGCGGGTGAAGTCGCTGGCGGAAGCTGGGTTGGTGGTGGCCGTGGTGGTGGTGGTGGTGGGGGTGGCGCTGTGGGTGGTGTCTGCGCTGCCGGGTTTGGAGCCGGCGGTGATGGGTTTGCGGGAGGCGGCTTGGTCGGTTATGTGGTGGGGGGAGTGGGTGCGTTGGGGGGAGGTGTGGAAGCCGGTTTGGGCGAGGGGGAGGGGCTTGGCGGCGTTGTAGTCTGTGGGTGACATTGTTTCGAGGGTAGGCGGAGGATGATCGGTGGCAGCTGGGTTGGTTCGGATGGACAATGGTTGTCTGGCGCGAATGATTGCTTCCTTTTGCTGTTGTTGGGCAGGATGTGGTTTTAGTAGTGGTTGATGGCTTAACAGCCTATTCATGCGCGTCACGGTGGAGTGTCATGAGAAAGAAGAGGAGGCCAGTGTTTCTTTCAATGCGAATAGAAAGCGGAATGGGAATGCCTCTTAGTAATTGATGTGGAAAGGGGAGTAGAGCAGAGCACGGGAGGCACGACATATCCGCTTTCTGATACACGATGATGATGACCATGCAGATCTAGAATCCGAATAGATAAATTTGACGCCATAATGATACTGATTAGGCCTATAAGATTTATTCCCTGCAGCGGCGGAGGTGCTGAACGTTGTTATCGCAGATGGAAAAGGAGTGCGAAGAGAGATTGAAGGGGGACATGAAACCACCCACGGACGGACCCGACTACCAACCAGAAGTACCCCTAAAGACTTGCATCAACTCACTCTCCAAGGCTGCCGCCGGCAAAAAAACAATACCAGCATCGAACAGATCACAGCGGTTATAATAATTATTGCTTTCTTATCGCACCCAAATCATTATCCTCATTCTGATAAATGATAGTACTATCACCATTAAGTATTCGAGTGCACAAATCGTTGATCTCGCATGCATGGACATTACGGTAGTGACTGTTACTTCAAGCCTATGGTGGGAGGTTTCGCCAGCGTTTCAGCTGCACGGATACTACCCTTATCACGTATTCCTGCGGGGGGCGGCATGGGCATAAGCGCCCCAAACGTAAGATTTCTTTGCCACAATCTCAATCACACCGAGTTATGGGTACTTCGTAAGGTAGTGTTCACCGGGATTTGTTAATATCGGATACAGCCATTGGGCCAATCAAGAGCTTGGAGGAAGAATGTAGAAAGATATAGGGATCTTTTTGAACCAGGGAGAGGGTATCCAAGTCTAGCATATCAACGCCATGACACCGTCGCCACCCCATGCCGACAATAATCCATCCAAGCTCGTAAAAACCATGCCAAACATGTCCATCGTAGATGATAAAGAGTTGTAGAGGGAATCCATCACCTCGACTTGATAGGTTTCACAACCGCCGTCCCCGCACTCCTCAACCTCCCCAGCTCCAGCTCGCACACCCCTCTCTTCTTCCGAACCCACTCCTCCCGCTTCGCAATCTGCTCTTCCATCGCCCTCGCCGCTTTCCGCTTCTGTCGCCTCGCCTGCCTCAGCCTGTCCATCACGTCTCGGAACCCATCCAGTAGCAAGTCCCCACACTCTTCGTATTGGTCGATTGTGAGCGACGCGAAGAATGCTTTTGCCCTCGCCGCTTTATCTTTATGCGTCTTGTCCGGATAGATGTTATGCAGACGTTCCGACAGCGGGAGTGACGGGTCCGGGAGGCCGTGGTAGGGTACGAGGCCGGGCACGTGGTCGAAGGATTCCGTGTGCAGTTGGTGGTAGTCCATTTCTGCAAGCTGGTGTATGCCATAGTCCAAATCTCTTGAGCGCTTACGACCATGCTTCCCGTGTCCCCCTTCGCTGATGCTATTGCTGACACTGTTGCCGGCGGAGTCGGTGGGGGAGCCGTCAGATAGAGAAAAGGTATGTGCGACCTTGGTAGCTTCGTCGTGGGGGACGACGACGGCTCGGGGTGTGGATCGGCCCTGTAGCGACAGTGCGTTAGCTTACGCGTCGTAGAGGAGTGAAGAGATGGCAGCACGTACATTGCTGTTCTGTGTGGGTGTTTGTTGACGATCCCTGAGAAGCTGCATTGTTCTCTCTTTCATCTTCTCGTCTGCCCTCTTCTCTGGCGGCGGTTTCACCGAACCACCCGCGAGGGACTCCTGCCTGGGTTTGTGCTTCCTGTGCTCTTTGCCCACGCTATTGTCCTCCCTGTCCCCACCGTAGTATAGATTATCATCAGTCGCAGACCTGCTGCGATGCCGGCCGTGTTTGGGTTGGCCAGGGTTCTGCTGCTGCTGTGGTTGCTGCTGCTGCCCGTGCGGGTCGAGGGGCCTCAGGGCAAGGTGTTTATTCAACGCAGGCGAAAGTGCAGGCGACTGTTCGCCATCTTCGTAGTATGAGGATACATCCACTCCGCTCCTGCTATCATTCATTGCGTAACTTTGGTGTAGATGGTCATCTGTTGCGGAGCGATAGAGTTGAGGACGAGAAGGGTCGTCGAAAGAGTTGCCGTGCTCTCCCCCGTTCTGATCACCGCCGCGGTAAAGAGGATGCTGCGCAAAGTCGCTTTCGTTGAATTTGGAGTGGAATGGTCGCTGCCCTTGATCCTCACTCCTGCTAGACCTTAGCCTTGTTGGTATAGGCGGCGAGATGGAATAGCCCATTGCTTGCATTTTGGCATCAATTCGTCGCTGATCCTCTTCTGAGGGTACCTCTTTGGTAATCCCTCGCGCATTGAGCAGTTGGCGGAGAGCTGCCATGCCTGATGTACCGGCTCTCGAACGATTGTGTTAGTTTGTGCAAGGTTAAGTGAGGGTTGAAGAATGGATGATAATTGGTACAGCCAGCTGCGTCGAGTCAAAGGAGAGGTGACTGCAAAAGAATCGCCAGGAACCACTCAGGTGGGCGAAGGCAGGGAAGGAAGAGGAAAGGGGTGGTGGCGAAGGAGATGAAGTTTTTCACGGGGGAATAGGGATCAGGATTGTTGGTGCCATCTTATTTCGTGCAGCCATGTGAGATGGAGGGAAAGAGGGGTAAGCTACCCCTGTCTTTGGGCATGGTGAATGTACTAAGTACAAGTACACATAACCATTTGGCGCCGGAGTTGGATGATGATACTTCATACCACCATCAGCGGCGGCGTCAGCTTCACCATCTCCAAGTTCCCGATATGTGAGACGCAGGGGGAATTGCTTGCCCCTGAACTGGATTATCGCCAAGACATTAGCATCTCACGTGACTCCGTGCCGTTTTCTTACTCTACTACGCCCTAGGCACAGCTTCAATTGATTATTGAACTGCTGAATCACTAGATGTTGACGGATTGGATGAGTGAGACCTGATATTGAAGCACAGCCTTCGTTGATAAACATAGATGCCCCGTGCTTGCACGATGCGGCGTACTCTTGCAAAGGTGCAAGAGAGCTCCTATCGACTTACAGTTCTTCCACCATCCTCTACCGTGGCACCCGCTCTACTGTTGGCTCTTGCGACAAGTTGATGGGTTATGTTGGGGGTGGGATTCGTCCTCTGTAACAAAGCCAGAAGGCAGCGAAACTTCTCAGAGAATTATTACCAGAAGGCTCCGTACAAGGCCTGATGAACGACTCTTCTTTCGATGACTGTACATGCCCTGCGCCGACTTGGCTCATCTGACCAGTAAGACAATTCTTCCCACATCCTTTCCATCTTCATTACTGGAGCACACCGTTGTTCCAAAGTACACCACCAAGATTATGGTGGCTTCCCTAAGATTTCCAGCATGTCCTCTGGCACTTGACCCTCGTAACCCAGTCACGTCTTGAGCAACGGAAAGCCAGGCCGCATCTCGAACATTTTACAGTTTAAGGCCCCATATCTCCGACCATTTGCTGGCTTGTTCTGAGAGCAGTAGCTCTAATGAGGCATACTCTGTGGGGGCTCCCGACTCTGTCAGATGATGGACATGATGAGAGGGAGGCTTTGACCAGGTCGATGAATACTATATCTTGGTTCAATAGGCCAATCATCAAAGAATGGTGTTGGCTGAACTAGGTACTTGGGCGTGTGAATGCCGGACGCCTCTCCACATGTGACGAAGACGTCTTCTTGCCTTGGACTTGTTAATTTGTGATCAATATCATTTTGAGGCCAGGAATTAACGCTGGTAAGACCTATCGTAACATTTCTGGGCATGAAATCCAGTGAAGAATTCAAAAAGCTTTACATAGCACAGGTCTCCAAAAACCTCCATGAACCATTCTCGCAGAGTGCATTCAGCATGCAGCTTCTATCGGCTACTTCCCCAGTCTATGTGTCAGGGCGCTGTGCAGCTGCCTGGATCTCGCCATCAGCTAAGTCGTCCGAGGACCGCTACCTAAGAGATGTAGCATCACTGGGTGCCGTTAGGGTCTTCGACTTTGAATTTGTTTTCGATAGCAACGGCATTGTTACGTCCTGAGCCTTGCCCGGAATGGTATCGAGGCTGGAGTACTCATCTTGAGAGCTTTGTTGGCTTGAGAATCATTTGAGGGCAGAATCTGGAGCGGGATAGGTCTCCATGTCAGGTTTCCGAGTTAGCGAGACTGTCGAGGATTCAACACTACCAAGCCCAGAGATAATGTGATTTCTTTTCATGGCCGAGAGTATTACCCAATTGGAGCGGATGGTATCTCCTCAGATACTTTCGACGTGTTCGGTTCCGTTCAGCACCATGTATTGGTACTGCATCTTTGATGGAGCTAGCGCTAGCCCCGAGCTCCTGCTACACCGATCCACAACGTTCGCTGTTACAATCAAAGACTACCCACGCCATGGAAGGGTGTGACTTTCATCATGTACGAAGTATGCTATTAAAACCTTGAAACATTTCACGGCTGTACGAGTCCAAGAACATGTCCTGCCCCAAAGTCCAGCGCAATGCTGTTCCATTCGCAGACGACATCAGCAGTATCCGTACCTCTCTTGATCTAGGCGCCACGTTCGGCAAGGAATGCTTAGAGAAAGACCTCACACTGTGGTACAAGAGCAACGACGCTTCACCATGAAAAACCGAAGCAGTCTCAGGCCTCACTGGCATTCGAGAAATCATAACATATGAATACTCGACCTTTGGAATTGTATGCCGGGAACGACGTTATTCCTGGAGTCACCGATCATGCATGCTATATCCCAGTTGACAGCCTTCAGCACCGTGCGGCTGATCTTCTGCGCAATGGGAAGTTTTATGACCGCTTTACAACATTGTGCTTGAGGTTAGTAGTGCTCTGCAGGTAGGTCCAAAATCCTTCGTAATAGGTAGAAAGCGGAACGGATCCACGACAATACATCCGCGGGACCAATATGGTTGGAGGTGGAGAGGTAAAAAACCAAGTTCGCCAGTCTGATGGAGAGGACGGGAACGAGTCATGAGGCATGAGGCAAATTCCTCTCTGGCCTGGATGTTTGATAGTGATAAGAATAAATCGATTAGGTGTGGCACCTCGGCCTTGACACTCTAAACCGTCAATTTATTTCCTTATACATTAGATGTTAAAGGTATAGTTTGGAGGCGATATCAGCAACATCATTCTCGGAAAGGCAATACTCTCAAACTGTTACACAGTACCCGACTCGCCCCGGCATCAAAATATCAATTTCCATCACCACATATGTTTCCAAAAGCCAGGTACATATTCTTACTTCGGCTCCAACGTCCACACCGAATCCACCACATACGAGCTACAGAGGTTCATACTAACTCTTCAGTCCCCACACACGTCTACTCTGGAAAGTAGCTTTTCTTTTTCCATCGGAGAAGAGAAAAAGCTCCTGCGAGTGCTGCATTTAACATTGGAGACGAGAGGATCGTTTGGTGTTCCAGCCATCTGTAATGCAATATCCTTCGGAGAACACGAGTCCGGATATTTGAAGCTAGATTTACCGTAGGATTCAAGGAAGAAGGGAAGCTGAAGAAGTCTGCCAAAGATGTTGAGATGTTGTAGCCAAGTACAGGCCATTTCCCCCCACTCTTTGCCCCTCCAGTACCTTACCCTTAGCGCCTTCAACACTCGCTTGACGACTCATTGACCACCTGACTTAGTATTGTGGCACTTCACTAGACGAGGACGCAATAACACAACATCCGCGTCATCTTTGTCTATGACACCTCATATCAATTCTTGGCAAGGCCTATCTATGCGCTGTCACACTTAGAAACAGCATCGACCGCATACACTGAGTCAACCTTTTACCCTTACCAGACAGGCTTCTCCTCATGCTGACAGATCGTCCTACTCCCTCAGTCATGCCTAGCCATAACAACGGCCACGCATCGAAACTTGCCCTCCCTCTCGAGCCAGCCACCAATTCCCGCATACCCGCATCAAACGCTCCTTCCCCTCTTGGCACCTTATCCGTCCTGCCTCGTGAACTACGCGACGAATATACAGGCTATTAAGCGGCCCCAAATGGTATTTTTGCAAAAATCATCCCTGTTGCAGCTATCGAAATAGATGTAAGGACCGCTATCCAAGTTGTTGGAGTAAATGGGGTCTTGGCATTTTCAATGTCAACACGCAAGTACCAATGAAAGCATTATCCAGGACTATACGTCAAGAGTTCCTCGCTATACTCCACACCGAATCTATATTCAACATTCAAGACAACAGATACCGTGCTCGGGAGAGGTGGCTTTCCCACAATAAGTCCAGCACACGCGACCAAATCCCGTATATCGATCAGATACAGAACGTAGAGATAGAAGCAGAGCTCTGGGCAGAAGGCGTTCGATACTGCGCCGCAAATGGGATCGGCCTCCACAAGGAAAACGGGTATCTGTCCACGGGAGGATCGGAGCCGATTTCATTTTTCACCAGCAAAAGGGTTTCGCGGAATACCTGCGTTATCATAATCGAGTGCTCCCCACCGAAAGCGATTCTTATCCTTCAATCGCCATTTTTCAATGCGATTAGGCAACTGACAGGTTTTCACACTATGACGCTAGAAGTGAAGTCAGAACGTTTCTTATCATGGTCGCCTGAAGATACACTGGCCTACCTTGGGTTAGATGTGCCTGATTCATGTCGCACTGTAGGGCTCCCAATGATGGTAAATTCAATGAACAGCGCGCTCGAGCCATCACTTGGGCCCGGCATCATCAGTGAGGGCTTCGAGTGGCGCACATTCGACATCTGGAAGATCACGTTCCATCCGCGCGACTTCGTCTCCAAAGAAGAGAAAAGAGACGTAAAGTCAAGCACTCAGGGAGATGAGGCGAACGAGGTTTCTTCCCAGGGCGGCAGCACTTAGAGGCCTTCAGAGCAAGAGGCCCATCGAAGAGCCTGAGGCCGCTTTTGCGGTTTTGCCCACTATGACAGCACGAAGCGGATAGAGGCAGCATGAAGCACAAGTATTCCGAACAACGCTCTCTTTGCGGGCGATTCGGGACCCATCGGCATTCTAGCCTCCACCGCCCCGAAAGGCTTTTGCCAGACCTGGCTATAGGGAAGTCGGTAGATGGAGTTCTCTGGTTGAATCTGCGAAAAAAATGCATGCCGAGGCGTTGATGGAGCGCTACTGGTAGATAATCTTGACTGAAAGGAATTCATACACTAATCTCTCGTCCACATCTTCCAAAGAAAAGCGCGTTGTAACCATAACTGTATTCTTGAAGAGTCTCGCGGCGTCTTTGATTTGAGTCGGTGGACTACGAACCATGTCCCCTAGACTCAACAACAGATTAAGAGCAGTCAAGGATCTGAAAGCTTGAGATCTGACATAGATGCTAGGACAGAATCAAAATTCTTATGAACGGCTTTCCTCACGTACCTTGGAGAAACCTCAACCTCCAACCCCGCTCGTTTGTCTCCGACATCAGTCAGCATACGTGTCCTCTTTCTCCGCGGTTGTTGACGGCGTGGTATCAACAGCACATGCCAGCTGAACTCTCAACAAAATCCTCACCCCAACTCTCATCATCATCATCATCATCATCATCATCATCATCATCATCATCATCATCATCATCATCAAAAACCCTCCTTCGCAGTCCCTCATGCTCATCTCGTTCACTCCTCGTCCACAAAACTCAATACATAAGCACCTCAAACTCAATCCACCGTAACACACAATAACCCTGTCTTCCTGCCTTGACGACTAGTCATGACATACATTCCCCCATCCCCCGCCCAACTCCCTTTACCTCCACAGATCAATCATCCATCTCATTCCAGCCACATCCTCAATATCATCATCAAAATCGCGTCCAGCACGCCCATTCCTCCCCAGTCTCATACACGACAGAGGCGATAAAGTTAGCATGTATTCAATCTTGATCTTCCTATATGTAGATTAAGCACCGATGTAGTTACGAGCGATTCTCGCCATTACTATAGTCTTGACCGTGTCGTGACGGGTAGTTTATGGAGCGGAGAACGCCGTTCTGTATGATAAGATAGGATAGGATAGGATAGGCGGGAAGGTCTTCGGCGAGTCAGGATGTGGTAAGTGAGTGTGTGTGGATGTCGGATTGATTGCCTTGTGTGGTGGGTGGTTAGTAGAGAGTGTGGGAGCAGGATTCACAAAGATGGGTTTGAAGTGGCCAAATGGAAGAGGGTACGCTCGATGGGCGTTGTATCGAGGTCTGTACCGGACTCGCGCAGTCTGTAAGAGCAAAGCTGTGATTGATATTAAAGACAGTGCGTCACGTTTCCCTAAGATTGTCTGTTTTGATTTTCCCATGTGTAATAGCTAGCTAGCTACCTCAGCTAAGGTAGTTGTCCCCTCTCCCCAACATTGGGCCCAGACTAACCCACAATCGCATGCCAATATGAATAACCCTGCCATACTCCCAAGGACCTCAAACCCCCTGAGGCGCAGGAGCTTTCGCACTGGATGCAGCCTCCTGCACCTTTCGTTCATTGTCGTTTGCCTCCTTGCTTCTTGCAACAAGACATGCCTTCTGTTCCTCATCCTCCGCCACGAGGGTTATCGTAAAGAGAGCAGAGCTTTTGCATAAGTTGTTATCATCTTTAAGGACGCGAAGAGGGATATCGTCATACTGATAATGACAATCAGTACAAAGGATCAAGCAGTGTCACCTAAGATAGTGTCAAAACTTGCCTTGCTGAGCAATTCTTCACACTCTGCGTCGATATCGGTGAGGGACATGAAGGTATCATAGTCCACGCACTCTGCGATCTCCTGTGCGACTCCCAGCCAGTCCCAGGATCGAGATTTTCTGGGGAAGTCCTGTTCACGGGTAAATTTGATGCGTCGTCGACAATCTCTCGGTGAGACCTTGTAGATACCGTATTTCAAGTCGATCAGCGCAGACACGGCTTCTGGGCTGACTTCCAGAATGGTGTAGTATAGGATGATAGCGATAACTTTGGGCGTGTGGCGTTGACGGTCGGGGTTGGGGTTCGAAGGCATTTTGGTAGAGGAAAATGGTCTGTTGAGGGTGGAAGGGGTCCAGGTGAAGAGTGGGGTAGGTATGAAGATCAAGATCTCATATGGCAAAATGCTCTTATATATGATTGGGCATTATTCATCCCGGATACTGCATGTCCATTCCTCGTTTTGGTATCAAAAGATGTTTCATACGTTTCATCTATGTGCATCAATTGCATGAGGAGATGTCGCGTATCGAAACAGCTTACGTTAGTTCTAGGCTTGTTGTCCTGGTATGTATAGGGCGGTGATGGTCCCTTAAAAATGTTCCTTGCCTGCGGTGGTCAAACATCTTGCGAAACATAAAGAGAAGCACACTAGCGTGGCCGGGTCACAGTATTAGTGGACTGCGGGGGGAGGGATAGCGGACATTACCTGACGTTTGGTATGGTATGAGACGATGACACAACTCTCATGAGCATCGCACTATCCACTGGTGTATGTTCCTCCATAGTGATGAAACAGGTTTCGCCGAAAATAATCAAAACTCCTTTTGTTCATACATATCAGAAGTGTTTGATGGTTCAGCCCGCAGGGACAGCACACGCGCGTTGTCTCGGCTTAAAAACCTGAATAAGGCGGACAAACCTCGAATCGAATTTGCTGGATTTTTTTAGTGCTATGGCTGGTTATAGAGCACTGTCAGATAGTCATCAGCTGCGACCGTCAAGCATGGAGATATTCTCATTGTAAGTGATTTCGAGATTCAAATTTTTGTGACGGCGGCTCGGAAGTTTCAGATCAGTCCTATGCACTTCGTACAAGAGTGACTCACGCATTTTCACTTGCGAAGGTCAGACGCACCTTTGCCCGATCATTAGCGTGTGACTGAGCAAGACTGACAATATCAGCGTTATAGATGGCTTCAAGCCATAGAACTGGTATGGAATCTATCATATTTCCCATGGGTGGAATGGCCGGGCTCCTATTTCTGAAAAACCATGACAGCATAGCGGAATGTACCATTAGCATACCCTCTCCTCATTGCTCGAAAAGCTTGGAGGAATGCTAGCCCATCTCGACCTTGAGAGATAGCAAAGGCCCATAGCGCAGGTTTCTGAACCAGTGACCATGATATATCCCTACTTGCGTCAGTAGCCCAGGTTCCTACAGAACTTTAGGGTGCTTAGGAAAATCATAAGCACACACCATGTCTTGGAGACTTCTTTGCTGATATCGAAAGGCGGCGAGAAGACGCTAAGCCCAGACTGCTTCGCGTAGTGGACGTACTCCAGCTGTGTGTTCAATCCAGGGAGAAGCATCCCGTCTTCGCACTGGTCAGTATTATGTCTTGGCAGCATCTCGAGGCGAATCTCACCCTCGATCGGCCTAATATCTGCTTCCATTTGCGCATCTGTCAACTCCTCGGCTTTGAACCAATCCGCTACAACCAGCTTCCCGCCTGTGTCCAACAGTATCGAAGCATTCCGAAAGAAGAGCTCTTTGTCCGGCAAGTGGCTCATCGCTTCGGAGATCCATATGCAATCAAAGGACACCTGTGTGTCTAACGCGGTGAAGAAATCACCCATCTTCTCAGCGTCGAGCTCCAAGAATCGTACGCTACCATTCCTCAAACTGGTGAAGCCGGATTCCTCGGCTTTTCCGTCCACAGACCCTACCTCTTTGGTGGACAAGTCCTTTGCTAGCTTCACCTGCTGCCCGCTGATAGTAATCCCGGTGACACTGCAGCCTTGTTTATTGGCTAGATACCGTGATGTACCGCCGATACCGCAACCAACATCTAAAACCCGGCTTCCTGTGGGCAGTTTGGAGCGCTCGAGTAAGAGATCCACCAGGCGCGCCTGTGCCACTTCCTTTGTATCTGCCGGATCGAGGAAGTAGCCATGATGTATATGTTCACCCCTGTTTCTTAGCAAATCCTTCGAGACCCGGATTTCGGTACAGTGAACGTTCAGCAGGCACGTACCAGAGCGAGTAATAGTAATCGGAGCCGATCTCGTAGTGGCGTTTAATGCGATCTTTCAGGCCCGCAAAGGAGGCGGAAGGTTCGGGAGGCGGGACGTCGTAGTCATCTCCGACATCATGAGCTTGAGAAACATGCGGCAAAGACTGAACGTGGGCCATCAAAGCTTTATGCTCAACCTCCATCGTACAAAGCGGAATCCCCTGGTGCCCAACAAAAGTATGATTTCAGTACTCCAGTGTAAAAGCCTTATCTACGCCTGCCACGATTGATAAGATGATGTAGAAAGAAGATTTGACGAGGATTGCAAGCTTTCGTTGTGAGTATCTTGTGGAAGGGGGATCCCAACAAAAAGCAGCAGCGGCTATCTGTTATTTCTTGCCGCGGCCGTCTTTTTCAGTATTCGTATGTACCGTACCCGCAAGTGCAATTTATCTAAGATGCAATACGCGACAATACATCTCTGCATGTAGCATGTGAAATAAGGTAGGAACCATGCACAAAGTCTTTTGCAGAAAGGTCAGAACGCTAAGCCGCATAGCTCTAGGAGTCGAATTGTACCATGAAAGCGTTGGTCGAAAAGATATTTCCCGGACCTCAGCGTAATTTATGAGCTCACTATGGAATGTTACCAGGTAATATTACCGGAAGAGAATACGAGTCCACGCTAGCGACGCCATTTTGCGCGTATGCTGTTACTGCCCGCCGTAATCACGACGTCGAGCGCTTTCCTTCGCACACTTCGTGCTACCGATTCTACTGTCTCTCAAGTGCTCCATATCCCCTGATAGAAATTGATGCGATGGACTTCCGGCCTCGGGCTTACCGGCCCATCAAGCAAAACTTCTGTACTCTATGCCACTCTCGAACATCTGGAGGAGCAAGATCTCGCTCATGACTATTGCTGCTTCCGCCAGCGCACTCACATAGGGCCAAATTGGAAACCCCTGGAACTCATGGACCTAGTCAATTCACCAAGAGCACATAGCAAGGTCGCCTACTGTACGCTAATATTGCTGACATACCGAAGCGTAGGACAGAAAGATTGCAAAAGAATGGGGTGTTGCACCAGAGGAGCACAAGGCTCACTTCAAACTACTCTAGATACAAAACAGAGTGAATCTGTGGGTACTTAGAGCCAGTACCATTGCATAAATGATCTATCTCCAACGACAGTCAAAAGAGTGTGCTCGTCTACCCTGCTGCAGACGCAAACCATGCCATTACAAACTTCCCACCAGCCGGAAAGACATCATCTACCTGTCCATTGGGTCCGAAGTGCCTGGGGCGGCCTGCTCAGCCAAAGATCAGCTCGCATCCCCTTCAGGAGAGTTGCTGGAACTCTTCTCGAAAGTACGGTCAGCGGCAGCGGCTAGTTGACTGGAGGTATCGGACGGGAAGGTGGGGGTCTCAACAAACTTTCCCTGCAGCACAGGATCGACAAAGTTGGGATTGCGCCGCTCTGGATACTTTTTGATGAGATTCCAGTTGGTTTGCACATGATTGGGTAGGTTTGTGGTATTGGCAAGTTGCCTCGCGTGCTCTAGCACCTCATCTTCCTTCTGGGAGAGCTTTGCGACCTTGACATAGCTATCAGCGGATGCCATTAGGGAGTTGGTATTTAGCGCTTACAGTATCATCATGTAGCTCGAAAGAGGTGATTCGCTTTACCGTTCCTTCATCTTGGACTTGACCCGCCATAAAATAGGCAATCGTACCGTAACCCCACGTTGGGCAGCCACGGGCCTTAGCGTTGGCTATAGCCTCTCAATAGTATGCAAGTATGTGGTCAGGCTGAACGACAAGATTGTGCTCATGCTTCAAGATGTCGCTGACGGCTGGCAAACAATGCTCCTCCTCGATACATTCGCTCTCAAAGGGCGCGAACTCCATAGCGTAATAGATAAAGCACAGGATGAAAGCTTTGTATTCCCTAGGAACTGGAAACATGCCGCTGGGTCCTAGTGACCCTCCATGTAAAGCAGGGTGAGAGTTGTTTATACCAGGGTGCGAATCGTTCATACTTTTGATGTGCAAGATGCTTTGCTCTGTGTGTGGTGTGTGGT
>MU853188.1:133374-221908 GCA_033085395.1 Xanthoparmelia taractica | reverse complement strand
TTGTGGTTTGTGGTTTGTGGTTTGTGGTTTGTGGTTTGTGGTTTGTGGTTTGTGGTTTGTGGTTTGTGGTTTGTGGTTTGTGGTGTCTGGTGTCTGGTGTCTGGTGTTCGGTGTTTGGTGTCTGGTGTCTGGTGTCTGGTGTCTGGTGTCTGGTGTCTGATCTCTGAATAAGCTGTTCGAATTATAGAAGAATCAAGGTCAAGAGCATAGAGCCTGGCTTTTATATCCAGACGCATATGTGGGAGCTGCCTGTGCATAACCTGTTTCATGGAGTGCTACTGCAAGGCACCCCTGAGGAACAAAGACTTTATTCTGTTTCGTATCATGACATGTTTCATGTCCTTCTGCAGTCTAGTGAGTAGAACCTGACGATTCTCTGTTTGATGGGATATTACATGCCATCATGCAACATAAGTGGGGCACAAAGGCTTGATTTGGTTCGTCTCATGAGGCACTATAAGTCATTTTGTAATGCACCTGGTGGGTAGAGCTCTGTTTTGGTTCGTTTCGGTCAGTGCCATGTTCTAGCCTACTACACAACTGAAGCGTAGGGCCTGACTTTGTTTCGTTACATAAATGCTACATCTCATTCTACAACGCATCTGAAGCACATCATACTACTTAGATGATTGATGGCTGACATCAGACCACACAGAAAGAGGCAGTTCGAGCTTGCTCCCTTTGCTGGACCACAAATTGTTGAGCGAATGTTGGTCCTGAGCGGTCCAATCACGACTTCGTTCTATTAGCTTTAGGTTCAAGGCGCTGTTTGCATGAGACAGTACAACGTTTTCTAGAAGGGAGACGACATATCAAAGAATGTGGTATTGTATCAGAAAAGCCTACAGCATTCCTGCTTTGTCTTGGTCAAGATACAAGTTATGAAAAGAGTGTCAGGTGGTACTTAAGCCAGTACCTTGCGTAATATCCTCCCCTTCCAGGAACTCCGCTCCTCCTGTCAGAGTGGGCAAACATGTGTTCGAAGCCCTCAAGGTGTTCAATAACATGAACCACCCTTCTCCTCATCAAAAGAGTGTGATTGCCTATCACACAAACGTGAAATCAATCGCATTCTTTTTACTCAAAGAAAAGGAGCGTCAGCCACGGGCGCCGACAGCATCATCACACTCCACCACGTAGCCTGTCAGTGGTTATTCCCAAAAATCGACCCAGACGTGCCAAGCCCGTCAGTGATCAATCCTAGAGATCTTCACGGAAAAAATAGCGAGAGGCTTCATCCAGGATCACCTTTGCGAGTGTGATCGGAACCGGATTGAAGTCGTGCATCTGCCGCAGGTTGGGATCTAGAAAGGGCATACCAGAGGAGCCCGCTTCATTCCAGCAGTCTCGCAACATCTTGGATGTCCGTCTTACGGTGTCCAGCACGATCGCCATCACCTTACGTGATTGTGGGGTGAGGTCTGTTTCTTGGAGCTTACTATTAGCGGCGCAAAAAAAGCAGGGAAGATGTAGGAAAAGAACCCCCTTTGAACACCAATAAAGGACGGGTCCCTAGGCTTACATTTTGTTGGAAATATTGAGAGAAGGATGAAGGATTGATTGTTTCTATGGGTGTGAGAAGGCTACTTATACCCCTATTTGACACTCATGCAGGGTAGTCTTTCAACACAGTGCTGCAGCAATTCCAACACATTTTCATAATTCTCCAAAAAAGAGCTAACCTCTGTATAGGTTTCCTGGTTATTTACTTGGATCTTAATGATGTTGGCCACGATCCACACATCCAAAGGGTATCCAAGATCAAGTCCAAAATCTATGGCATTCTTTTGGGCATTATGATAGTAGTTAACAATAGATGGCGTGCTGAGCAAAATATTGTGTTCACTATGGGAGAAATCTTGGGCGATTACCGGAGCTAAACGATTGATTTCATCCTCGTCATCAGCGTTGGCAGGATCTTTGCTAGCTTCGTCCGCATTCCACATCCAGTACAGGATGATCGCTTTGTGTTTGGGTAGGATTTCAGATTGCTTTCCATCTCCGACGGCTGAGGCGGTGCTCTGCCTGGAGGAAGTTGGTTTGGATTGCTCATGATATTGTTATGTATGATGCGGACTATGAGAATGAGGTCTTAGGGGTACTTCAAGTACGAAGCAGATTGCTGTCTAGTTTTGTGCTTGTGTCTGATGTGTGGTATGTGGATGAGACTCTGAAGTTTTATGAGCATCATGACCGAGAACAAAGATACCGGCTTTTATATCAATTGAAGCTGGACGGAAGCCGACCCTGTTCTCTTCTAAGGGATGCTGATGGAAATCTGCGGCATTGCGGTGTTTCGTTTCATGAGATGCTTCATGCCATTCTGCAACACCTTGGATGATTGGTCTCATAAAATGCTGGATTGAGTCCTGCATTATCTGCTACTTTGTATTTCACGACAAGCTAGTTTTCGTTCTACCAAAAGTGGAAGGGGGGAGCCTTTCTCCGCACCCTTGAATGTTCCGCTTCATATCATACTAACATCATTCTGCAATACATGGGAGAAACAGCTCTGCGCCAACTGCGTTGTTCCATCCCTTGAGACGCCTTAGACTACCATCTGACAGAACGGAGGTGTATCTACGTTCCATACCCCCAGGGACCGACCGCAGCCTATGATCAATAGTGGCGGAACATGCTTCCTGCCTTCCACATCCCAAACCTGCAAAAACTGGCCTTTCTGTCCGACGCGCTCGCTTCTCTATACTCAGAAGGGTCCACCCCGCACTCGGGCAAACACCCCAACTCGGTCACCGCACAAAAGATCGGCGTAGCAGCCTTGAAGTCTTCTCTCATGCCATCGACCGCTTTCACGACGGCCTACATACAGTGCAGAAATCCTAGCTGGCCCGGGGGTGCATATCACCGAGCGAGCGGATACTGCATCTGGTCCGCACCGAGAACATTTTTGCAGACTTGTTACGAGAACGGTCTTCTCCTTAGACTGTGATTGTTGTAGAAAAAGAATCTTTTAACTCTGGGCGCCTCGATCGCCTACTTTTTCGTAGGCTGCAGAGCAGACACAGATGCAGACATTATGTAAAAGAACGTGATATTGTATTCAAATAGCCTACAGCATGCCTGCTCTGACTTGATCTAGATACAATGATGTAGAAAGAGTGTCGGGCAGTACTTATAAGCCAGTACCATTACTATTATGTCTCCGACCACAGCAAAATGAGCGTGCTGCTGTGTTTCGGAGACATCAAAATCAATCGCAAGATTCGTCTTTGGTCAAACGAGTGTAGCAGTCAAGCAAAGTGAAGATGATCGCATTCCACCGAAAAGTCTGTCGGTCGCAGCTACCCAAGTCTGCGGCAACCAATTCAGGGATATGGTGCTGGGTAGGCTCAGTGATCGAACTTGAGACGCTTTGTATCTCGGCGCCTGTAACGCTTTGCCTTAGCGAGGTCATGCTCGAGCTTCCGCAAGTCACCATAATAGATTCCAGTCCTCGGATCAGTGCTGTGAGACTGGGGCAGTTCTGGATCCGAATATTTGGGCGGATCGCGAGTGTGCGATTTCGAAGCTCCCTTCCAGTAGCTGTCCACCATGACGTGTGGAATCCAGGAGCCGTCTTTGCAGCGCGTGGCTTCGTATGCTTTGTCCAGAAAAAATCGTTCACTCCGGGTGAGGGGCTATGAGTCGTTGGCCCGAGTGTCAGCGGTTGTAGATGGAAGATTCAGAAATGGGGCCTTGGGGCTTACTTCTTGAACTTTTGTCACGAAAGAGGTAATCTCGTTAAAGGTATTTTCATCCTTCACCTGACGGCTAATGATGTCTGCCACGGCGTATACATCCCAACGAATGCCAGCCTTTTCAACATTGCCCCTGACTTCGCGATAGTATGATGGAATAGCATCAGGATGTATTTTGACACCGTATACCTTCTCCATGAATACACTGATGGCGAAATGAGAACAGTACTGGAATGCATGTTCATCATCTTCATTTGTGCTTAGGGTGCCAGCGACCTCGGCGGTCATATAGTAGAAGTACAAGATAACCGCCTTATGTTTGGGATCGAGTGGGGGCAAACCGTGATAATTGGGTGGTAGAGGTACGCCCCCATCAGGAAGGAGACCAGGAGCGTTCATGTCCTTGGCGTACGTTGGATGCTTGCTTGAGCAGGATTTCTTGGTGTAATACTGAGTCTGAATGAGATCGCTATTGATGTTCTTTCTCTGATGATGTCTCGTGCTTGAGTAAGGGTGTTAGGATTCAAGAGAGTCAGGATTCAGAGCAGGAAAACGGGGCTTTTATAGTGATCATTGCTTGTTACCTGATTTTCCTCCATCTCAACATCTTGTCACAGGTAGTATCTGTAACATATTTGAGTAGCATGTTGCGTTTTAGAAGACGGAGGGTCAACTATGTGAGACTCTGGCTTGTGTTTCTCCTTGGCCCAGGTATTTATCTCCGCACACGCAGAAAGAAACTGATAGGGTCGAGCAATTTGTAATACATAGTTCTCACTTAGGCCGCTGGCTCCTGCTCACCCATATTCCAAACGACGATAATTGATTTTTGTAGATGAGTCTTGAAACGTTTTGTTTCAGGAAGTTTTCAGGACGACGGCGAGACATGCTGGGCAGGGAAACTGTGAAGGCGTACATGTTAGAAGAGGCAAACACTCAAGGTTAGTCCACTTGTCTGGGGCTCGGAGTGCCGACTGGGGTAGATACCTGCATGGCGCATGGCGCTGTGACCTCAATTCGTTTCCGAATTGTATGAGGCGAGTCTTTCCATGCCTGAGACTTCGGGAGGCCTTCCTCGGTCCGCTCTGACACTATAGTTTAGAAGTTTTGCGAAACCAGCCAACTTTTATCAAACAATTTTTGTTTTAGTGGGCCTCGAGCGCATTCGCTGAGTCATTGTTGAGAACGGGCAGCCAGAACTTTCCTCGAGCCGACACCTGCTTCTGTAGCACTTTCGACTTCGACTCGCTTTTGACAAGCTTCGCAAGAAAGCCTGTGACTTTATATTGTAGACAAGATTTTAATTCGAATAGTGGGACTATGGGTTAGTGTGTCTCATGATCTAGCCGCTGTTCCAGATAAATACGCATATGCGGGGAACCTGTGTCTTCGAGAGTACTATATATGTAGGTCTTGTATTATTAGTTGGCTCTTTATTCGAGTTCTTTTTATTTAGAATAATTATATTCTTTTATAATCTTTATTTAATTAATTCTAGATTATTAAATATCTATATATTAGATTAGCGTATATTCTTTTTATTCTATCTATATCTATATATATTTTTATTTTTCTAATAATCTTATTTTTCTTATATTATAATTATCGCTATTAGACGCTTTAAGATATTTAAAAAGATCTCTAAAAAAAAAAAACACTTAGTAGATCTAAAGCTCTTATAAAGCTCGTTATAATCTCTTTCTTCTCTCGCTTCGCTCGTTTTTATAAAAATAAGTTTATAATATTTAAGATACTCTTTCTCGAAGTTCTTAGTCTAAGCGTAATTAAGAAAATTAATATTAAGACTTTTAATTATTACGAGTAAGTCTTAAAGCTAAAAGAATATCTCGTTAAATATGATATAATTAGTATAAATAGCGGAATCTGTCGAAAATATGGGAAGGATGATTGATTATTTTCCAACACTCCCCTGGAACAGGACTATTTAACATACAAATTAGGTGGCTGGTCAAGCGACTGCCGCGAGAAGGCTGGGAATCATCCCTGCACCAACATTTGGGGGCCAAATTTCAACACTCCCCTATTGCCAGCCTTCGGAAGGCACAAAAAAATGAAGCCATACACAAAACCATTCCAGCCCAGCCCACACCACATACACACGCCATCGTGGCACTCGTCCCTTGACGCACACACCATCCTGGTGTTCCAATATGCCATCCTGACATACGCACCATCCTGATGTTCCAACATGCTCGTAGCACTCGTCCCTTGACGCACGCACCTTCCTGGTGTTCCAACATTGCCATTATAACACTCGTCGTCCTAACGCACACACCATCCTGATATCACATGCCAACACATTATCCTAATGCACGCACACACACACACATACACCATCCCAAGGCTCCCCTGCCTAAAACGAATACGCGATTGCTGCTTGAGCTGACTCGGTGCACTTCCGTTTAGTACCCCTTTTTTCTTATAGCCATTCCGGTGCCAGATCCGGACGTTCATCCCAACATACGCCGCCGTGGCTCTTCCCACAAGTCTTACACGATATTCTTCCTCCAGTCTGAGCTCCATTCTTAGTCACCACAGCCATCGTATAGACTATCTCTTGATCCTTAGGCTTCTCCCCCTTCCTCTCCTCTTCCAGCAACATCGTAATAGCTTTTGCAGCCGTCATATCAGGTGTAACAGCCCAGATCTTGATCAAATACTGAAGATTGTCCGAGAGAGACATCGCAAAACAGAGAATTGTTTGTTTGTTAAATGTGAGAATAACGTTTATTGCGAGAATACGTTCTTCGAGGGTCTTAATATGCGTGATATAGTCCGATATTAATTCGAAATCGTGATACTTGATAATATAATAGGCTTTTGTGAGTCGCATAAACTCATCGTCGCCCTTGAACTAAAATCGAGTCGAGATTTAAGTCATTATCTTGAAGCCACAGTTGAATACGTCGGCGATGAGTCTCTTCTTAACTCTAGGGCTGATTGTAGGGATCATAACGTCTGCGATGTCTATGAAAGACTCAATCCATTTGACCTGAGCTGCGGGAGTCAATATATCGAGGGCCTCTTCTTAAGTATACTTCCACAGCTTCTATTTTCTTAATAAGGCCCATACATCCACGATCCACTCTAAGTAATTGAGCTTAATTAGTTAACGAATAGAAGACTTGAAGAATAGATCAACGGCGACACGTTCTTTAGATATCTTAAGTAGTAATAACGATAGTGAGTAGCAACAGCAGTGGATGAACAGCGTCAAACCGGGCTTATAACCTGTCGAAAATATGGAAAGGATGATTGATTATTTTCCAACACTCCCCTGAAACAGGACTATTTAACATACAAATTAGGTGGCTGGTCAAGCGACTGCCGCGAGAAGGCTGGGAATCATCCCTGCACCAACATTTGGGGGCCAAATTTCAACAGAATCCACCCGGTAAGAAGAAAAGGTAACGCGCATATTCGAAGAAGGCTACATTTAAGAAGAGGCCGGAAACGAGCGATTCTTAAAACCCCGACTAAGGAGAAAGAATAATAGGCGTTAAGATCTCTAAGGCTCGATAGCTAAAATAATATCTTAAGATCGGATTAGAAGCGATATACGCGAAAGCTAAGAAAGGCTATCGAAGTCTAAAGAGATATAATTTAAGATAAGATATAATCTCGCTATTAGACGATTATTTTAAAAGCACTAAAATTCTCGACTTAAAAAAATAATTTATAGTTTAATAGACGAATTCTTTATATAAATCTCGTTAAGATCGAAAGCTTAATTCTTATATAATTGCGAATAAAGAAGATTAAGTTAAAATAGTTTCTATATTCACGTAGAATTCTAGATATATAAATAATTAGCTATTTATGCAACTAAAGATAATAAAATATTAAGTATATCTTTATATTTTATTTAATATTTTAGAATTAATAATAGAAACTAATTAAAGCGACGAGAATAAACAATCTATATAAGATACTTATTATCTTTAAGAGAGCTAAGATCGCTACTAAGTGACTAATATAAATAGATCTTTTAGAATAGTACTCGCTAACGAGTGAGTAGCTCTATAAGAGATAGAGCTTATTATAACTCACAAATCTCTTTCTTATATTCTTATTATAGAAACTCTTTTAATACGCGTAATAACTATCTAATCTTAAAGCCCTTAGACTTAGTCAAGCGACACTTCACATCTATTTCGCTTTAGTGTCCGAATCTTGAACAATGATCTCTCTTTAGGTGAAAGTCCAAGTCATTAAATCGATAGAGGGTGGCCAAGCACCAATTTCTCCACAACTCCGGTCACCACGCCATCATAGCAGCGACCTGCCCCAACATTTGACCTCACGTTAATGCATATCGTTCCATGCACCAGAGCACCTATCCCAGCAGCTCTTAACTCGGTCACAACCTCTCCACAGCCGCACACCAATCTAACTCATCTACATTGATCTCTACCGCAGATATCCCTATAATTTGAAGAGGCCAATTTGATAGTGGTGGCGGTTTTACAAGAGCTGGTCGCAATAGTAAAGTCATTACTAATGGATGAAGCTCGAACTGTGTAGAGAATAATACATAGCGTTCAAGGGAATTCATTTCGCCAACAAATGACTCCAACAACTAATAACCCATTCTATTTCGCGATGTATGCTGAAGATGATAACGTTAAAATATATATTAAGACTGACTGTAAAAGATAATAGCGCGTGTTCCTCCAAGGTCAAGTCAAATTACCCCATTGTGCAGCTCAGATCATCATATTCACGATGTCCTCTCATGATTGAACCACCCCCTTAAGTTCAATGAATCGTCTTGCTGTACACTTTTGTCGCTGCTAAAGCATCGTTAACCATCTTGCAAACACCGTGGACTATCTCTTTACCGGCACCATTGCCAGCTATGATCGTGTTGCTGGCCGTATCGGAGCAACCATGTGTTTTCCTGGCATCGCAAAGTGGCCACGCCTTTTTATGTTCCATATCGCAAAAGATTCGCTCCTCCAAAGACACAAAATCCGGTGCCACGGACGCGCGCTTTCGCACAGCATCTTGGCGCTGTGATGCTTGCTACCGCTTACAATCAACTTGTTGTCGAACGAGGTCGAACTGCCACCCTTGCTGAGATTCCAGTCTGCGGACCAATCATTTCGGAAGAGCTTGCTCGGCACCAACGACCGATTTCTTGATGTTTGGCCCATCCTTCGGCAGCGCGCAGTGACTATTGTCCATGAGGACCGCGGAGTCCTTATCGATGAGTCCCGTGGTATTGTACTCCAACGGCGGACTGAAGAAGGGAATTGGATCGTCGTCGTTCATACTCGTGTACATTCTTAGCCGAGACGCAGCTTTGCACAAAGGGTCACGATGAGCACGTCTTTATCTCTAGTCTTTGAGCTAAAGCTCTGGACAAATATGGCTTTCGGGTAGCTCGGACAAAGACCAAGCTTACGATCTGAAAGCTTGCTTTTCGCTGTAGAGTCTTGCAATAATCCCATCACTGCCCCAAGGCATGCCGCAATTGTTAATACATCGGCGATCGGGTGAGGTAAGACACTTCTGATCGAGAAATGTGTGATCAGCAATCTTCTCTCGTATGTAGATTTCAATTCATATTGGACGACGATTAACAGTCACTTGAACACGAACCTTAGATCCGGAGCGTCATCAGATACTCCCCTTCGAGGAAATTATCTGCATATTCCGTCTTAAGGGGTTCAAACTTCTTTGCTCCCAACTCAAGCAGTGTATTTACCACACACTGCTGCCCTTATATCATCGCCCTCAAAATCGGGCTATCTCTCCCATTAGAGCCATCAACGTTAACCCTCATTCCTACCAACAACCTCACCGTCTCCTCATGGCCCCTTTCCGCCGCTAGCTCAAGCGCAACGTCTTCATAGTCTCGATCAGGAATATCGAGCCCTCGCGCCACCAAGAGTCGCATCATGGGCGACTCGCCGTTATTAGCTGCATGTGCAAGGACGCAGTAATCGCGTCCCTTGGCAACGATATCGGCGCCGTGGTCTAATGGCAGCTGCACGACGTCTTCGTAGCCACCATAGATCAACCAAGCTGTCAACACATATTAGATACTCCATCCCATGTCATCATTATTCCCTAACCAGTGATATTAATATGACATTCTGATCCTTCACAGTTCAATAGATCGAAAGCTACGATATCACAGAATGCAAGGTTTCACGATTCATAACATATCATCATACAACTACTTCATTCAAGCCCTATCGTCTCCCCTTCTCGCAAGAATTAAAGCACACCAGCACCTGCAAGCAGACTACCTTCATCAAGGCCCCTCCCCTCGCTCCCTCGCTCCCTCCGACATCGCAGCCCCCATCTCATCCTACGCTCGCTCCCTCCCCCCTTACCAACCCTGCGGTCCCCGCGACCTCCTAGACTCCTCCCTCTCCAACAGCAGCGCACCCTCCAAACATCCGTCTCCACAAAGCCTATCACTTCTCACCCTCTCCACCACATTCTGCGCCACGCCCTCAATCTCCTCCTCCAAGTACTCCTCCAAATTATCCAACGAAGCCATCACCGTTCGATTGCCGCTGCCGCGGCCGAAGAAAGCCTTGTAGTCGTTCTCGAGGCGTGCAATCAGCGGCTCATAATCGGGCCTGTATTGACTGGCGTTGTACAGGCGGATGGCGGCGCGGACGTTGCTGAGGTCGGTGGTGAGTTCGTGGAGGGCGGCTTGGTCGCGGGTGCAGGTTGGGTGGAGGTTGCAGGGGGGAAGGGTGGTTTTGATTTTGTGGCCGCAGCGGAATTTGGTGACGCTGTAGTGGCACATTCTGATGTGTATGCGATGGGGTGGTTGTTTTCTGGTGGTGAGGTAAGAGTAAGTACTGATGCGCCAATCTTGCGCTTCGTGGGAAGTGTTGTGATGAAAAAGGGAAAAGAGGGTAGGTGTATGATCAGGGAATATATAGTAGAACAAGTCGATACACAATGCTGATCACCCAAGTGTCGTCAACAATTCTCTAGTCGCGCCACCAAAAAGTGTTATACAGGTAACCTGTTAATATGACTGGCGGGCAATCTATCCTCAGAGTCTTCAAAGAGAACACAAAGGACCCAAGTGTTTTGCACAATGGAAATACAACTAACATCATCGGCTAGTAAATATAGACCTCAGCCATCACGATCAATGTATATAAGTAAGTGTCACGGGAACCCCTTGAGTGAACAATTATCTCAACACAACGAAAATACAATACCTAACCTCAATATTCTCTATCACGAAAGCATACGCACCGGACCAAGAGAACTTTGAATAGATGACTAAACCATCTCAGCGCTATGGTCAGCAGTTAGTAGACCTATCTAAGTCATCAGCAGACGTAGATAGGCCCTCGAACGTACCTCAGCGCTAGAAGACTCCCATTGCTAGAGCATATAGATCATGCGAAATCAGCTTTATGAATTACCATATACAGCCATTGTTGAGCGGGGGCAACTCTACGACTCTAAAAGAGGATGAAGAGCCATCTGATGGTGTGAAACCCATAGGGTTAGGGTAATGGAACTGATCATGAGAATAAGCGAGAAAAACCACCTATTCTACCACCAATGAAACCAAGCTTGAACCATATCACTTTCCAGATGAATAACCAGTCGCACTCTAACCAACTGCAGGACTCACCCAATATATCCTCCAATCGAGCAAACCATACGCTTGTATATAACTCCGAACCAAGCACATCGTGCTACGACTGTAATCGTCACCTCCATCGAGATCTATCCTAGCGTACACATAAGGCTTGCCGCTGCTGATAGACCCCTATAACGGTCAAGGGACTGTTTTAAAGATGGTCGACGTAGGGAAGATACCGTACGAATGTACTGCTACTTAAATGACAAGTACGCAGTCAATAGTTGTCGCGATTCTCTGGCTAAACTTGGTACCAGCGAGGACGGCAGTCTTATGACACGTACAGGAGTTTGCTTTGCCGTCAACGCAAGAAGGGTAGGTAGAAATGCAGCTGCTTAAATTTATCAATGTACCTTTGGCTTTCATAGCTTGATTCATTATCGTTCAGGTTACGCTGAAGTCAATGATTATGAGATTTTTATTGTATGGATGCTCAAAGACTCTTGAGGGGCAGAGGGTTTTGATGTTGGACAGGGACAAGGACTCCATGTTCAAGGCTCGATTTGCGTTAGTCGATAGAGAAGGGCTTGAGAAGCAACGAAGTCCAAACGTGGCAGAGGTCAAGCATGAGTATGTTGAGAACCTTAATTTTTAACAAACTGTATCAAAGTCTGGGTACTTCTTCAGCATTATCAACTTACATCTGTCAAGCTCTCAGAGCCTGCTGCAACGGCGATCAAGCAAGCCTCACATATGCCATCCACACTGCAACAATAGCTGCCACCACGACACCAAGCGTCTTGGCCACATTGGCACGCGCATGTCTAAACTGAGGTTCTGTGCTCTCCGCAATGTGCTTCGCAAATGCTGGCGGTGCATTGCCACTCGGAAAAGGCTTTTCCGGTACCGGTTTCTCCAGAAAGGCGCATAGGGGTCCCTTTGCAACAATCAGCCCAGGTTGGGGCTTTCGAAAACACAATGATAGAGTGTTAAGGTACGATGGTGGTGTAACATACCAGCCGTCTTCTACCGTCCATGCCAGATACTTCCCCTCCCCCAACATATCTTCAAGCTGGCGATAATGCGCCCGGTAGATATCCACCCCATGCTTCTCAAAGCTACCGTTGAAGAAATCAATCACAAACCGCACCGTGATCTGGCGCAGCCAAAAGTAGTCTGGAGTGAAGAGAGATAGCGCCTTTAGGGACCAATTGTCACGAAGGGTTTTGAGTATGGCTGAGCGGAAGCTTCGGTCCCATGCGGCCACGTCTTTGCGACGGTTGAGAATGACCTTCGTAACAACGAATCAGTCTTACCAAACGCATGACCGCTCAAATACAATCCTTACCTTAGCATCCGGGTACGCCTCGATCAATTCCTTGGCAAACATGTTACCCGGCGCATCAGTGACCGCTTCATAATTGCCAATCAGCCTGTCAAAGTCGTCCACACCAATCTTCCCTCTTACCCCAGCAACCTTGGCATCCCACAGCCGAGTCCAAACCATGCTTTGGTCTCCCTCGACCTCGAAGCCATGATACACGCCCTTATACCCTAGATCCTCGAGCGCAAACTTCAGCGACTCGGTACCGCAACGAGACAGACCCTAAGCTAGCACTTTCATCGACCGGTCATGAATGACACTGGGCTCATCGAAGCGATAAATCCACCCCAGGAACAGCTCGACTGGACCGAGGAGAGGTATCTGTGGCATGATTCGAGGATTCACTGTTAAGTAGATGTCAAGAATTAGAACAGAATGAGCTAGGAATTAAGAAGAACGAGCGATTAAACACTCAATGTACCTTTCGGAAGGACTCAAAAAGGAACGAGTGCGGAATGGGTAACACAAGCGGAGATTGGCGGTAAACGTTTCAGAAGTGAAGGATTCAGAATTAGACCAAAAAGTCATATCGCCGCCTTGAATACATACCTAGGTAATTGAAGCTCAACACTACCGCTGATGGTATTAGGCAGGATCGGAGGTACTCGGAAGATCAGAGAATCTTTGCTCGAACATTTTAGCTGAGAATTGGAGCTCGGTCGGCAAAAAGTAGATGTTCTTCCACCTTCACGAATGGAACACGCCTTTAGGCACAGTAAAATGAGTTGCAAAAGAGCTGGTTTCTCTAAAAGCCGCACTTAGAGAGTTTTCACATGGGATAACCTTCATTTATAACTAACGTTGGCAGTTCAACGTGAATCTCTTGAGTCTAAGTTTGCAGTTGCTTCAGATAAGGTAAGGGATCCCTGGCCTTTAGTAGCCATAGGGCTTTCAGAGTTAGGTAACCTAGTGACAACTACTAACCTCCCCCAAAAAAGTTCTTGTCCTGAGAGTAGGGTACCTTAGTCGATACTAAAAGAACATGACTATGTCCTTACCAGTCCACTACGAGAGTACACATTTTTACCGCGCAAGCACACCGCGTCTCGGTCAATAATCATCACGATCAACCTCTCTCATAAAGCACACCTACGAAAAACGCTCCTGAAGGTTTCAAACAGAACATTAATACATCGAATTCATAAGTTAGACTACCGTGCAAGTCGTCATCTACCCTCACAGTCCCCTTAATAGAAAATCCCCAACGAAAACTCTCACCATTACAACTCCCACCTCTTTCCCCCTCCCTTGCCTTATCTCCCAATTTACCTCTCCCTTCCCTCCCCCTTCCCATACAACACCACACCCCTACCTCCCCTCAGCCCTCCTCCCCATATTATCAGTCCAAACAATCGTATCCGCCGTCCGCCTTGAGCTCTTCTTCCCGACCGCGACCTCCTCATGCGGTTCCTTGCTGTTGCGCCATACGTCCAGCTGCGGATTCTTGGAGCCAGATGAAGCGTTGGATTGGTGCTGGGAGTTGGAGTAGGAGTTGGAGTTTTGGTAGTTTTGATTTTGGTATTGATAGTGGTTTTGATTTGAGGATCTGTTGATGAAGAAGAAGGGGAGGTGAGTTAGGTGGGTTAGGTAGGTGTATAGGCTGGTGTGGGTGGGGATGGGGGATGGGGATGGGGGAAAAGGGGGAACCGGGGGAACCGGGGGAATAAGTGAGGTGGGAGACTGACGACATGATGGCAATGGTATCCAGACAGCGGAAAGGTGGATCGAGATCGATGTCCTCTAATGTCTGACTGTTTTTCGACCAGGACGAGTATAACACAGGATATGAAAAGTTCGATTCACAGATCTAACTCTTTCGACTGCAGTTGATCTACCCCAACTCGGAGTTCTCAACGGCGACCTTGACCTGGTATATATACACCAATCTCTCTCTCTCTTTTATCACATGCGTCCGCATGGTCTCTGCAATCCTAAATGGTGCCAACGACCGAACAAGGCAAACTCCGAAAGATAAACACACGTCCTAGCAGTCCTAGTCCCCAACGATGCGCTGTAAAGATCCTTCTGGCCGCCTATCTCAACAGTATCCTGGCCAACACGATGCGCCCTGTGGTCAGGTTGGGTCTTATCTTAGCGTATCAAAACGGAGCTCCATATCAGGGTATCCTCCCAAGGTCCTAGTGCCAGCGAGTCTCGTGCCGAAGGTAAGGCGGTTCCGATCCGCCTTTTGCCTGACGAGTCCTGCAATTTCAGGGTCGTATGCCTGGACACCTTCGGACCAAAAGAGTCCTGAGGAAAGAACCCTTGAGTGATTGATTGATTTTTATACTCGTGTCTATCCAAACTATGAAGGATAATTACATTCTGCTATGTAGGCGTTATTTAGTAGGGAAACCTTGAGAAACATCGCGTCGCTCTAGGATAAAAACCCTCCCTTTCCCCATATTCTACTCCATCTAGTTGTATACATTGTAACCAAATTCTTATTCCTTATGATGATCGGGTGCCTTTAAATGTTATTCACATATTGCGTCTCTGACCCGATCTTCCACACCAATTTCTAACCAAGTCTTTTCGTTCCTGCCGTCCTATGGCTTTACCAGGCCATCGACGAGAATAAAGCCGGCGGGGTAGTTAGTGATAAGCTGAGGTATACGCGTTAAAGTTGCCAATTCCTTCTCCCTCTCCCGTCTTGACTATATAGCTAATCGTTTGCCAGAGAGTATTGTGCTAGGAGACCTGTTTGTATTAGCCATTTCGCGGCTGCTTTAGCCCCCCTCTTGATCGATAGCATTTGTTGTATATCTTGCGTTCCAGCGTTATCTATTAGGACCTGTCGTCTATTTGCCAACTCGGGGCAGAATAGCAAGATATGTTTAACGTCCTGTTTCCTCCACTCACATATACAGTTTGCTGAATAGAAGTCTGATACCCTGCACATGTGAAAAAAGTAGGCTGGGCCGATTTTCTCTATCCTCATCTGAGTAAGGGCAGAGCTCTCAGCTTTCACTAGTCCTTTATGAAGTGTTCTCCTATCGGTCCGTAGATCACCTCGCTGGGCTATACTCCTCGTTTGCTCAGGGATATCCGCCTGATAGTCGTCCCATAGCGCACTCCATTCTTTATCCTTCCACTCCTTTATCACTCTACGGGCCTTCTTTGCGTCCCGACTCTGGTTCCTTTTCTTCTGTGGGGGTCTCCCTCGTTTCTCTCTTCTTCCTTCGTCTCCCCTTTCCCTTACGGAGCTTCATCCTAATATGAGCATTTCCTACTTTTGACACCGGGTGCGTTCCCCTCGTCGCCTGGCCTCGGAGGACTGCTTCGTCTAGTGTGATTCGAATCGGAGCAATTCCCGACTCGGTCTCTAGTACCCTGGTGTTAGTTGCCTTGAACGCCCCCAAAACCTTACGGAGACACCCGTTTTGTATCACTTCTAGCTGCTTCACATACTTCCCGTGTGCTCCCTGAAGTCCCTTGGGAGTGTGCCACGTCGCTGCTGCGTAGGTCATCGCCGGCCAGACCACCGCGCCGTAGACCTGCCTTGCTTTATTAAGGGTGGCCCCCCACGTGGAGGCTGCTGTCATCGATAGCGCTCTGCAATGAGGTATCATCTTCGCCTTAACCTCTTTCATATGGGGTGCCCATCTAAGCTTGCCATCAATGTGAAGGCCCAAGACCCTTATGCTTGTCTTCGGCTTCGTAGACGTTGTACCCAAGTCTACAGTCGCCGTCATATTAAACCTCTTAGGGCTGCGAGTGAGGTGTACAAGCTCATACTTCTGTGGAGCAAAAGACGCCCCATGGATACTCGCCCACTCCAGGCAGATCTTATGGGCGATTTTCAATGTCTGGCAGTTACCCTCGGTGGACTCCCCGTACGCCAGTAGATGGATATCGTCTACAAATCCCCCTATCTGAAGGCGTAGCCTGGCCGCTGAACACTGCTCTATTAATGGCGCGTTGAAGAAGAGAAATAGCACCGGTGAGATAGGCGAGCCCTGAGGGAGAAAGAACCCTTAGGTCTCGTAGTAGATTAGTATTAGTCGCGGGCTTGATCGTGACTGTAATGTGTTGGGAACCCTAATACATAAATCGTCATGTCATTAGATTGCAACTAAGTAGATGATATATGGCATACTAGTGTGTAAAGCAACGTCCAGCGTAGTACATGAAAGTTCTCGATTGAATCAAGTGCTGTTGGCCATTCTCAAAACACCGTCAAGAATATCTGGGTTCTATCCTCGACCAGACCTGCGTCGAGCAACGCCATCGCTATCAACCCCCTTTGCCGACAATTTACTCTGTGCTATAATCTTCTGTCTATCTGGCTTCGAGGACATTCTATGCACCTTCTTGAGGTGCGGACCTAAGTTGTCGGACCGCATACGTTTCCTATTGCCACACTCTGGCAGAGGGCACTTGAGACCAGCATTCGTGTTGTGTCTTTGGGACTCTCTGAGATGTCGCTGCAAGTTGGATCTCGCATCTTGTACACTTCCTTTGAAGTTCTTACCACATGCCCGGCAGCTTACGCCCGAAAATGTTGGGGTATTGAAGTCTGGCGAGGTTGGGGAGATGGAAGCTTGAGAGATATCGGTCGGCGAGGTCGTGTGGCTGTTGGCTTCCGCTGTGTACGAACTACCCTCAAATGTCCAAGACATAACGCTGGTTGGTGAGGGGTCGGAAGTACCATCTTCGTTACCCATAGGAAATGGCGAAGTGGGCGGGTCCAAGGTTGTACGTTGTTCCACACTCATCCTTGCGAGTTGACTGGTATTTGGCGGACGTTGGACGGCAGACTCATTGGACCGTTGTCCGGCCAAACCTTCCGAGATCTCTAGTACTCGGTCCAAAGCTTCGACATAATAATGATTGCGCCAGTTTGAATGCCTGTCAGGGCCCGATGATAGCATTGCTTCGTCACACTGGGAAGTGACCAAATCATAAAATCTCTCGAACACTTCAGAAGATTCGGAGTTCCACTGAGAAGTTATTAGCCAAGCAAGAGGCAGAAAAAGGGGGACGCTGAAAGCTTACTCTGCCACTAGTGAGCAAGGCGACCTCAACTTCACGCGTATTCTGCAATAATCCACGATCTATTAGGAACTCAGTATCAATCACAATCCTTCGAAGCGCTTCTATGCCTGGCCTTTGCAGGAGAGGTCGTGTGATGGTCTTGATCATGTGCTGGATCTCCCATGTCCGAGACTTAGCATCTTTGGCTGGATGATCATCATTCCTTTTCTGGACAACTGCCCTTTCGAAGCCTATGGATAGATTAGAATGGTCACAGTATGCCTTGGACTGGTATCCGATTGACTTGCCATCCAGAAACCCAATGCAAACTTTAAAAACTTCGGTGTTTCTCAGTATTTCCGGCAATGTTTTCTGATCGCCGCAATAGGCCGATCCTTGAGGCGTGACGCTGCCGAAACTTGTATAGTAGCTGCTTATGAATAGCGGAGTAGGCTCAAGCTCGTGAAGCCACCAGCGACTCATAGCACTCAAGAATAAGACCTTGTCCTCATCATCCGAGAGCGCATGCTGCCACTGAAGAGCATCAGCGCAGAAAGCATTCCAAGAATAAAAATCCTGTTGCCAGTGCAAGACAAAGGCAGCAGCAAAAGCTAGATGCATCGTAGCAAAGACATCTTCGAAGTTCAGAGCACATCTGCCCCCAGTGAAGTCTTTCAGAGTCCGGACAGCTCTTTCGAACAAGCTAGCTATCGACAATTCGCTACAACGTAACCAGAGCTGTGGCGACGGCTCCATCCTTCGCATCCACTCATTGTTAATCACGCGGAATAACTCTTGGAGCTCTTCAACCTGTAACTGCTTTGGTGCCGATGCCGAGTTGCTCACCAGAAGAGCGTTGTGGTTGAAGCAATGCGGCAGTGATTTTGTGGAAAGAGCCTGGCTGGTTGCACAGTCACGACTATGATTTTGTGGTGCGGGGTGTCGATGACCGTCATTCGGATACGTTTGCGGGCTAGTCGAATCAAGCTCAGACACAACTCTGGCTATGAGATTGTCGAGAGGACTCTGTAGCTGTATGTCTGAAAAGGAGGTCGATTGCCCCACATCTGATCGCTCCAACTGTTGGATGTTCACTTCCTGCTCTCGTACCTTTCCATCCTCTTGGTGCTTCCACGGTTTGCCCTCTCTTGTCTCAACATCCCAAGCTGGTTCAACCCTTACATCCCCTATCATGGTCGAGTCAATCCTGCCGAACGTAGTAGATGGAGTCTCGCAACTCCCTTTCGTATTCATCTCCCAACTATCGGCATCACCCATCTCCATCTCCTGCATCGTAGGCCCGGTCACGATACTTGTTTGACGGTTGAAAGGGTTCGGAAAGGACGGAAAATGGAAAGCTGTGGCGGTCCGGTCAGCTTTAGCCGGTGATAAAACGTCAATTTTTGGTTGAGAGCTTGACGCCATGCGGCCCTTCTGTGGCGGAGTTGCAGAGGTTAATACGTTTGGCAGAGAGCCCGGAATGTCTGACCTTGAAGTATCGACTCGTGTCACGATAGACTGGGTCATTAACGTTGATGCTTCTGGCTCTGGTGGACCCTCGGAATAATTCGAGTGGATTAGGCCTTCTAAGTCGAACGCGTACGTTCCCAGTTGGTCAGGTTGACTATAGACGGATGACGTGTCCGACTCTTCGGACTGGTACTGAGGATGCACATATCGAAGAGACTGTTGTGGCATGCCATCTTCTGTCTGTTGAGCTGGGGACGACGAGAGTTCCACGCTGTCGTTGACCGTCTGTAGACCTGATGGATGTGGGTTAAGGGAAAAGGACGCAGAGCGTGTGTCATCGGACTCTTTTGGCATTGACTGCAAAGGCCACGAGGAAAGAGAACTCCAGCCCGCGCCGGCTAGTTCAAGGTGCCCTACTGTTTCTGGACTCGTATCATCCCGCGTCACCGTGGCTGGAGAGACAATGGTCGACGGCGGATACACGTATTTGACTATTGGACTGACTGGAGACAACATATCTGACGGTGGCGAAGCAAGTCCAGTGATAGGCGAGCTCGGAAAGTCGAAATTTGCAATTGGACTGTCGGTTGTGTTGTTTGGAGAAAGGGTATGCGAAATTGGATCAACACTCGTCCAAAATTGAGACGGATCGTTTTGTTCGTCTTGAATAGCTGGATCATCGGAGGCAGCATTGCTAGTAGGTACTTTATGTCCATGATCTGGTACAGTATGAAGACTGCCGTCAGGGTTAGAAGGTCCTTGGGATGAAAATTGGGTAGCATTCTCTGTGTCGTCTACAATAAGCCAATCACTGCGGCGTGGGCTAGTAACAGAGCGATGGCGGTGGGCAGCCGGCATCTCATAAAGCATACTTTTGTGAGATACTGATAGCTCCAAGACCTCGCCACCGTCCACTTCAGCGATCCGAGACTGACGGCCTGTATAGCTGGTTTTTTCATCTACCCACCCCGGCGCCATTGCGAATATTCTGCCCCTCAAGGATGATGGATCTGATCCAGGCGATTCAATAATTTGGTTGTCAGCAAGTTCCTCTTTAGAGGTCTGACCCTGGTAGAGTGTAATCTCTTCCGATACGGCTTCTGTCATCCAGACTAGTCAGTCTTTAAAACGCTCAGATTCAGGGAGGAGCTAAGTGCATACCTTGCCTTCTCAAAGAGCGTCTACGACCGAACCACTTAAAGAATTTAACAGCCTGGTGCGTCTTAGGTTTCCGAAGAATCTCGCAGCCTTTGTTACACTCCAAAAAGCGTTCAGGACGCCTGTGGTACGGGCACCAATACCAGGCATTCGAAAGGCGAGGGCAGTCGGAAATGTGGCGAATTGCTGAGTCGTTGGTTTCGAAGGTCTTGCGGCACCAGATCATAGGGCACATCTTGAGCTCGCCGTCTTCTATGTCTGGGTCATAGGGACGATAGTTTTTAGCCCAGTCGAGGAAAGTCCATTCGCATCCGTGGTCGGAGAGAGACCCAAGGATCTTCCTGGTGACACCGACGTGGACATGAGGTTTCAAGCTGACGGAAATGGGTCAATCCAAGTCTTGTTGGGGACGGAGGGACCATGTACTCACGCGCAAGGGACTTCGCGGACCGAGATAGGTGTAGTACCATTCGTAGTCAGCGGTAAGCCGCAAGTGCGCCTGGAAACAGTCTTCTTAATGATAGGTGAGAACACATAGATGGATGCCGACTCACGCGCAAGGTACTTCATAAGCAGAATCAGGAGTAGTCCCACACATTGTAGGCTGCACAACGAATGATCGTCTGTTTCTCTTTCAAGGATCCGCAAGCTAATATGGGAAATGTCTTTGTATGCACCAAGCAACGGGAGCTTTCTAGAAGACGGACCGCTGATATTGAGGTGTGGAAGACGTAAATGAGGAAGTTGGGTTCTGTGACGTTGCTCTGCACTAGGAGCACTCCCGGGGGGGAGCAACTCCATAGGATAAGAGCCATGCGAAAGCAAGTAGCACATGCTAGTGGAAGGACAGGACTTTGACGGTATTGTAACAGATAACCGATAAGAGGTATAATTTTGAGTAGTAAGTAATCGAAGGACTGCAGACGGTATGCAGCGACTGCCCAATGCCAGGCTTTGTGCACCCTTTTGGAAGGGCAAAATGTCGTACAGAATCGGAAATTCGGGTATGTCAATTGGGTGGTTTGGGGACAAAGTCCTGGCCAGGGAGGCCATTTGGCGCAACGCCCCGGCCCTCGAGTTGGTAACCCAATAAGCGACCTCTTACGTGACCTAATGCCTGGCCCACGGTGTCACCCAACCTGAAGTTCCTGCCCGTAGTAGTTTGGGGGCCTCCAATTCCCCAGACTTTTCAGTCCTAAATCTCCGGACTTACTCGTCCTGTATGCGGCCAAAGGCCACCTTGGGCAGATACCCCTGTTCTGCAGCCCCTGGTCCCCCTTTAGACTTCCAGCGCATAAAAAACATCGTATTGGACACGATTGATAGGACGTCTGGTAAAGATCGAAAAGTAGGCAAACGGCTAGGAATCGGGCGAAGGGATGCAAGTCGCTGAATCTCAACGCCCCACCTTGGTGTGGAGCACAGGTGAAGGGCGTCGGGCACTGCCTGAGCGACGCGAGATCGAGGGTTCATGTTGAAGATGCGGATATGCAGGCTGTCAGATTCCTGCAAGTCCTAGGTAACCAAGGACTTCTAGCCAGTCCTAAAAATATTAGCAACCATAACGCTTGAGGACAAAGGACTAACACACGTTGGCCTTTGCTTGAAGGGATATTGATTGCCAATTAGAGGTCAGGAGTGGCAGCCGTAAGTCAGGACTGTGGACGGTCGCTGGACACTCGGTGGGACCACGAATCACGGTGTGAGGGTCTGCGTCTGGTGTTGTCCAGACATCAGGCACCAGAATGCGCGAAAAGTGGGGGTTCGCACGTCCAAATAGGCTTGGCTATCCCATTTTGATAGCCTTGCCGGTATTTTCTGATTGAAAAGGTCGCCAAACGAACGGTGAATTTGATGAGATGAAGAACAGCAGAACGGGCAGCCTTTATCAAACATAAGCCCACATAGATCTCCTTTTCTCCACGCCGCTTCTTAAGTGCAGCAATGTCAGAAAGTCTCAACGGCGTACCTGCCCTGAATGCTCGAGGGTTACATCGTTTATGTGGCTTGGTCGCTGGAGCCAATTAGAGCAGACTCAGTGTCTACCTGCATGCGAGATGCAGCTTCCTATTCCAAAAAGACACATCAAATGCATGAACCATCTCCACGAGGCTAGATGGTGGGCCCAGACCGTGAAACAGACGATTGAAAAGATCTTTTACCCAAACATTGCTTGCATTATGCGCGAGAGTCCAACGATGAACTCAACGCATGCCAGATAGATGTACAGGTAGTATTTTGGTAAACAGGTCATTGTTTTTGGAGGCTCCTTCCATAACGGGACACAAGGTGAGATGATCGGCGTAAGGCTTAGCCGATGTCCGGACGGCGACTCCTTAGAGGCTTGGCGAGCACGAGGTAGGAGATGCCCAAACACTCCAGATATCCTTTGCTTTAGCTTGATTCTTTGTCCAATCCCCATTAATCATTGGGTAGGACGGTGAGAAAATGAAACACTTCGACACGAGCTATCCTTTCTGAAACGAGTGACAGGAAGCTGTTAACCGATGCGAAGTCGACCTTCATCTTGACCCAGTCCTATCCTCTACCCTAGATATGGCAAAGCATTGCTGAGACATACAAATAGTAGGTCACTCAGTGAACGAGCAAAGCTAGTAGTATAACATGGATGTCAGTCCGCTCGGAAGATTCTTTAAGTTAGGGACCTCAACGGGAAGAGTAAAAGGTATAGGCTAGCAACTCGTATGTCTTCCTTATTCATGTTGCCAAATGAAGGCGCAAGAAGTCATAATATTTTCGCCGATACTAAAGACGAAAGAAGCAAACGATCACATTATGGTCTTTAAGAGAAGGGCAAAAGGCAGGCAAGCAGTCGGGAGAGCTGCAGGCTGAGACGCTGAAGATGCGTGCTGTTACGCCCATTTCAGGTTCCACCAAGACATGACCGGCAGATTGCCAAGAGCTCGCGTTGATTCAACAACGAGGTGGTTCCACGGGGATGCCTACCGGATGTCGATCTTAAAGATGTTTGCCGCTGGGACAGCCACCTTTTAGAGACCTCTCAAGGAGAACGTCCCGAGGATCGGAAGTGCGCATCGTGGCTTTATGCCTCGAGGCCATTGATAAGAAGCCCAGAGAATTCATGCCGTCTAGCGGTGCCGTTCGGGACGTGATCCATGACAATTCTGCTGGTCGCACTCGTCTAGGATACTCATCTAAGCGCCTACCTGGCATCTACAATATTATGGCCCTCCCTCGAGAACCAAGCTAGAAACAACGGCATGCGAGTCTCAGTGAATCAATATTACAACAGATCGTATCTTCACAACCTCCCACTTGCTGCGGCGCGATAATATACGCCGGATAGCCCAGCACCGAACGGCCAAGCGCTGGCGCTCCAGTCCCTGCTTCGCTTGGCAGCTCTGACAAATTGACCGTCGCCAAATATTACTCGTGGCTCATAAAGCAAATACTGATCATGAATGCAAAAATCGCCGACTCGCAAACCTCCTGGTCTGTGATGCGTGCCGGTTCCACTGTGACCCTCTGCCCAGCGCTATTGATAACTTGATACGAACCAGGTAGCCAGTAGCCCGCACTGCAGCCTTGACCACTGAACCAGATCCGTTTGTTTTGCGATACGGAGCGGAAGCGGCGTCGTCGGTCATGCGGGCGCAGATTTGAGGGATGAGAGCTGCGCAGATGTCTTGGTTGAAATTGGTGTTAGGGGTAATTCGGCTGCTTAGGCATTGCACTGCGAGTATTTCCTCTCTCCCAGAGGGCTTGCGATAATGGCCGCTATAATAGAGCAACAGTATTATATGTCCGTCGTTTCCATGCCCCTCACCGCAGGCGGCTCTTGCAATCTCCACCAGTGAGACATCTGAGCTGTTTTAGAGAAAGTGTTCTTGTGGCAATGAATTGAACCCATCGGGCATGCATGACAAGACGGAGGCAAAAGATGATAGGATCAGAGAGTCAAGAGTGTCGGCATGAGATAATCCATTCATCATTCACGAGCGAATGCACCTACTACCCTCGTCTCGGTTGAGTTGTGATGTAGATTTTAATATCCAGTCCATTCTTCTCCCCTTCTTCAACCCTTTATCCCTCTGATTAAGGCAAACTCTATCGGAATGTCTATCTCGATTGCCGCCCGACCATACCATTCGAGCTTCATAGCAAGTATGTACCTGTGTACTCAGAGCCAGTTTTAGAATTTAGCTGCCACCGAATAGAAACGGGATCGACGAAGGATATTGACGCACTTTTCGGGCAGTGAATTGAGGTATCTGGCTTTACAAGGAGAGGTGCATGTCGTTAACATACTAATCTGAGTGTTCTAAGTGTCGCCCATGGGAGGAGACCGAGGGACAACGGTTTCCTCGTGGCGTGGCGCCGGATTATCTTTTCCCCTAGAGTAGTTCTGGATGCTGGGATATACATTATTATGTGGCCAGAAAAGGGCGCCTCTACATGTGTTTGGGCCATGTAATCCTCAATTGATTCATCGTGCGAACTATATTGAAATCTGTTGATTGGATGAAAGGTTCAGTTGCTCATGATTCTCCCTGATCCTGCCAGTCTTTTGCTTCGGGCAACCGAAGCCACGAGGCTTTAGAAAACGAGCATGGACTACCTTCGCGATGTCCTCAGGACAAGCCAAGGAGTCCCTTTGCCGCTGATCGTAGCATTGACAGTGTCTACAGTTGTTGGCTTTTTTGTGCTGGTATGTTTACCGGATTCGATCTTGAGAAGATTTGCTAATTGTTCATAGTTCTACCTCGCCCTCTTCATCGTCGCCCCCATACCACGTCCTCCCCTCCGATCGGAGAAGACTTACAGGACTATCGAGCCCGGCGAGTATTCCGGTGAGGCCAGACCGTTACCCTGCTGGCAAGACGAATACGATGCACAGAAAGAGGCCGCACGACGCAGAGGGGACACTACAGAATCAAATCTACAGGTCGAGGAAGCGGAAGTCTTCATGTCACTTGTTGTACCAGCGTTCAATGAGGAGGAAAGATTAGAGGCAATGTTGACTGAGGCCGTGGACTATTTACAACATGCATACGGCAGCGAAACTCCTAAGACGCAGGCCAACGGCAATCGCGCAAAACGAAAGGATGCCACGCAAGCAACCCCGAACGGCTACGCAGAGTCGCCCAACAATCGGCTCTCAGGCTGGGAGATTCTCGTTGTCTCGGATGGGTCCACGGACAAAACCATTGACACGGCATTACAATTTGCAAGGGACCTGGGAGGCAAAAGTGCATCATGCATACGGGTAATAAGTCTACATCAAAACCGTGGTAAAGGAGGAGCAGTCACACACGGGATGCGGCATGTGAGAGGGCAATATGCCATCTTTGCCGATGCGGACGGTGCGAGCAAGTTCGAGGATCTGGGCAAGCTAGTCAGGGCATCTAAGAAGATTGAAGATGCTAAGGGGAGGGCCGTGGCTGTGGGGTCGAGAGCGCATCTTGTGGGGAGCGAGGCCGTCGTCAAGGTATGTCGCGTGATCGTATCACAGATCAATCGAATGGTTCTGATGACCTTTCTACAGCGTTCATTCCTCCGCAATCTCCTCATGCATTCCTTCCATCTCCTCCTCCGCCTCCTCACGCCTCCCGCCACGGCCGCAATCCGGGATACCCAATGCGGCTTCAAGCTCTTTTCTCGCGCATCACTACCATACATAATACCGTATATGCACTCGGAAGGATGGATATTTGACGTCGAGATGCTGATGCTTGCGGAGTCAGCCGGTATACCCGTAGCGGAAGTACCGATTGGCTGGCAGGAAGTGAAAGGTAGTAAGCTGAACGTGCTCTGGGATAGTCTGGGCATGGCTTGGGGGTTGGCCGTTCTTCGGGCAGCATGGGGTCTGGGTGTTTACAGGCGTTCGTGAAAATTTAGAGGATGGCGGAAAGCAAAGATGGAAAGAAAGGCCAAAGGCCGTGGAGTTTTGGGAATCGCATCTATCATCATTCCAGAGGAACATGTTTCGAAACTGCATAGCGTCGTGCATTGCGGGTCTAGGATATGATATTGCAGCATCTATTTAGTTTGTCAATCTCCCTTTTGCTTTTGGGCGTGACTTCAAGTTGCAGCGTTTCATCTGAACCAACCCAACAATAGATTCGCAGCAATGACGCATCCAACGCACCATCAGCCCGGCAAAATAGCCAAGACCATTGCCCTTCACCTATAATCGGGACTTACCACACTGCAGAGTGCTGCAACCTGACCTTATCCACCAGCTCCAGCGTCTCTCTGATAACAAAATCCGGATCATCCCTCTGAATGAAATGGCCGCAGCCCTTTGCAAAAATGGGTCCCTTACTCTTCTCTCGATCTGTGATATGCACAAGACCCTGGTTATACTTATGCCACATGGGATTCATATACATCATCGACAACCCAATCGGCGTACCCATCGTCCTCAAGCTCTCTGCGGCAAAGGTATCGAAATCATGCCCGACGACCGTCACCCAGGGTGTCTCTCTCTGATTGCCTAGCATAGGAGCGTCGCTATGCGGAAGAAGCTTGGCTAGATTCCGTCTGCTCAAGCCTTCCCTGTTGATGACATCCGGGCGGAAAATAGCTGCAAATTTCGCTCTCTGCTCCCTCAACACCTCAACGCTCACATCAGCTGGCATCTGCCGCTTATCAAACCCCTGCTTATCAGGATCCGGCCAGAAATCGAAGTTTGAATTTGCCATGATGGAATCGAGAAGCAACACCGCAGCCACAGGATACCTCTCAGCATACAATCTCGCAATGGCGCAGCCAATCGAATTACCCACAAGCACAACCCTCAACTTCTCTCCACTCTGCAACTTCGATTCTTTCGAGAAATGGCCAATGAGATGATGCAGATCCTCAGCCGCGTCCGAGCAATCGTGGCCATGACCCTGCTCCCTCCCATGATCTAGCGGATCACGATCTTCCGTCAGACCCACGCCATAGCGGTCGTAGGCTAGCATTGACGGGAATCCTGGGGCGAGAGTTTTGCGCTGATGGATGATGCCAGCTATGACGGGGATCCAGAAGGATTTGTCGGTCATGAGGCCATTGAGGAAGACGACGAGGTCAGCGGGGTCTGTTCCGGAGACGTAAGTACAAGCGATGGCGGCGGTGGATTTATGGGGGAGGATAACGTTTGCTGCGGTGATCTCTTTGGGGATAGCCACGGTTTGGAGAGGCAATGCCATTTCCAAGGAAGGTGATTCGGGGGGTAACTATCTCAACAACTGATAGCTGCTTGGTACTCCCAGACGATCTCAATATCTACGTCCAGCAAGGCCAGGTCCATTCTCAGAGAAATAAGATATTTATGTTGTACAGCTGGCATTTTCGGGCGTACCGCCGCTACGAGAACCAGCCCCGCATCAGCAACAAGGCAGAGACATGGTGTAAGATAGACAATTGATACAATTTTCGTATATTCAATCGAATAGCGGGTGTTATATTATCGTCAGAAAATGATGATCGAGGTTCGTGATAAGTATTATCGAGTCACATGAATTAGCAGTCAGGCAACCTTGTGACGCTAGTGTCTTATCGCCGCCTTACCTCCCCACTCCCAAATCCTGTTCAAAGGCTGCAAACAAACAACAATCTCGACAGCATCAACAACTCAACTCCATACATACTGTTGTATTCAACAAAGACATAATATACCATACCATGAACTTGATTCACTCCACCCTCGATACCCTCCGAGACCGCTGGGCCCCCATCTCACACACCTCCACCTTCCGCGCAACGGGTCAAGTGACGCCCGAAGAGTTCGTCCTCGCTGGCGACTATCTCGTTTACAAATTCCCCACCTGGTCCTGGTCCGACGCCTCGACTCCTTCAAAACGCGTCTCCTACCTGCCTCCTACAAAGCAGTTCCTCATAACACGCGGCGTGCCATGTCACAGGAGACTCGACGAGAACTTTGCTGGCGATGCGGGGCAGGATGAGGCGATGGTGCAGGACGGGTTTGCCGCTGGCGGAGAAGGGGGAGGAGGAGCGGGAGGAGAGGACGACGGATGGTTGCGGACGGGCGGGCTCGCTGCGAGTCAAGAGGCGAGGATGCGGGATGTGAGGACGGTGGATGAAAGTGGGAATGTGGGGGAACGGGAAGAGGAAGAGGAGATTCCGGATATGGAAGACGAAGACGACGATGAAGAGGCTATAATCCGCGACCCGAAAGCCAGCGGCAGTGCTGCGTAAGTCTTCACTCTCTTCCTAAGCCCCCAACAACGAATTCGAGGCAAGCAAGCATCAGCTGACCCACTCTAATTGAATCACAGACCGCTGCGGACCTACACACTCTACATAACCTATACACCCTACTACCGAACCCCCCGACTCTACCTATCCGGCTATTCCTCGTCCTCGCACCCGCTTCCACCCCACCTAATGATGGAAGATATAGTCGGCGACTACGCCGACAAAACCGTGACACTCGAGGACTTTCCCTTTTTCGACAACTCGGTAAGAATGGCATCCATACACCCGTGTAAGCATGCCAGTGTCATGAAAGTGCTACTGGACCGCGCCGACGCAGCGCTCAAGATACGGCTGGAGAAGATGCGGAGAGGAAATGGCAGTGGGAAGGGTGCGGAAGGGTCAGGTAAAGTGGAGAGCGGAATGGAAGGGCTGGTGGATGAGATGAAAGCGACACAGATTGCAGACCGGAGAGGTCATAGCAGTGGGGTAGCTGCTGCAGGTGGGGCGGGAGGCGACGAGTGGGAGGTGTTGCAGCACGAAGGTGGGGTCTCGAAGGAAGAGGAAGTGGCGATTAGGGTGGATCAGTATTTGGTTGTGTTTTTGAAGGTATGAATCTGCATCCCCGTCTTCACTATCAGCAGTCATCTCCAAGGTCGAAAAACGGGGCTGACAACAATCTTCTCCAGTTCATGGCCTCGGTGACGCCAGGGATAGAACACGATTTCACAATGGGCGTCTAGGTCCAGCCTCCTCTTCCTCCTACCAGCAACCAATACTACTATTTCACTTTCGTGTTTTGAGCCCACTTAGAATTAACCATTATTATCATCATCATCAGCATCGCCTGGATACATACCGACAGCGTTCACAAAACTTCCGCACATCGTGCAACACTTCCGAACCCAGCCCTTCACACGCATCCATCAACCGCATCATTCCCAACTCCCTCATCTCATCTCATCCCCATCCTCATCCCCATCTCTATCTGTGCACACATACATCCCTTGACATCCCAATCACACTTCCATCCACCCACATCATCCCCAACCATCCCCAACTCTCTCATCTCATCCCATATCCATCCATCTATCTCAATCCCCATCCCCATCTCCATCCCCATCTCCATCCTCCTACCACCGAACGCAACCCCCACCCCCACCTTTCCCCCTTCAGCCCCATCCTCCTACTCCCCACCCTATTCTAAGCGAGATCCCAACCCCAAATCCAGAAAACCGGAGTCGAACGCCCCGGTAAGTGCCGTCAAAGCCCCTTTTAGCCTAGCTTACGAGTTCACGATCTGACGGCTCAGCACTCTTAAAGCAATATACCTTGGCCAACATAAGATTCCCCCTCCAAGTTGATTGAATGAGAAATAGCTGCAGAAGCGTCTTAGTGAGCAAAGTCGCCATGGGGTTTGGACCGGAGATACGTAACATTATGAGGTTTGATTTCAGAGCGTGGAGAAGAGATGCTTGAGGAAAAAAAATACCATCATCTTATTCTTTTCATCGTGATTACTTTACCCAAAAGTACGATTGCTCGCTTGTTATACAAGAAAAGATAAGCCAAGGGAAGATAAAGTAGATTTCACCTCGTTAAATCAGGCCACCGAAAAGAAATCCCAACACCCATCCATATCCCACACAGCACAAACAAACAAAACGCTCTCACCCCCTCGTCAGCGGGATCTCCGGCCCCTGCACAAGCGGCAAATAAGTAATCGTATAACTCGGATACCCGCAATCCACTTGCACGCCCGTCTGGAAATTATCCGGCAACACCCTCAAATTGACCGTAACCTGATTATACTTCGTCCCCCCAACATCCATCCCAATGTTATACATCGGCGTAAAGATATTATCCACGCACGTCTCATACGACGGCAGCGGGGCGCTGCCATTATACTGCGGGAGCCAAAAGCCCATGACGCATTGGGAGCCCGGGTCTGTCCAGTTCCAGGCGCCGGTCGGGGTGGAGGGGGCGGTGATTGCGGTGCAGGCGTCGAAGACGACGGGGAGGCAGTTGTACCAGGTTATGTTGAGGCCGGAGCCGTCGTTTAGGAGGAGGGCGCCGTAGACGGCGGGGGCGGTGACGAGGTCGATGGTGGCGTTGCAGGTGTTGTTGGGTAGGTTGGGGCCTTGGATGACGGGACCGCATGGGTCGTGGCAGTATGAGGTAGGGATGGTCGCGGCGAGGAGGAGGAGGATGGAGAGTCTTGGAGAGGTCGCGATCCCCATGCTGCGATACTTTGTTGCATCTGTTCACTGGTCTTTGAGGTTGGTGGTGGAGACTGCCAAGGCTTGATATATGGGGTTGTGGAGGTAGTGAGAAGTGGAGACGTGCTTGCGGACTTCGCAAGATAAATAGCATACAAACGGATCGACATGTCCAGGCGTCATGCCGTGAGAACTTGCCCACTAAGTATATGAGGGTATAGTAATCATATGCCGAGTAAGCAGCAGTCGTATGCGGAACGCTGCGAATGGTCTACTTAGAGGCGACAACGCCACAAAGGTACGGCGGTTATACTCCGATGGGCGCGCGTATGCAGAAAGAAGCGATGAGTCCTTAGAAGATTGTCGGAAAGCCACAGAGTAAAGTCGTGGCCGGCCAGGCTGCCAATAATGGGTAGCGAGCTGACGGCACAAAAGTACCGCTTTGTCGATGCGATTCGTTCTTCTTTTACTTCGGGACTCAACGGCTGTCCGCAAAACCTTACTCTAGCGGGTGCTAACGTAGTTGCAAAAATGAATACATGTTCAGAGCCATGAGCGAAGCAACATTCGTTCGTAAAAGTCTTTTGGAAAGATGGGGTGGCAAGGAGACCGTAAAAAGGCCTATAGAGCGACTTATGGACTGGAGTTACCAAGGAAGGATTTTCTGAGCAGTAAAAATGGAATGATAGCATCAATCATGGGTCTATAGCCGCGCGATCCGCAACCACCGACTGACAATCATTTCCCTATTCGGGAAAGGTAAGCGAAAGAGTCTATGGGGTAGCTGAGATGGTGCACGAGAGACCTGGAAAAATCAGCGACAACTTTAGGGTCACTGGGTCTAGATTGATCTTTGAGAACAGATCTCAGATGAAAGTGCCGCTCGTTCATGTATTCAACAGCACCAATGCGCTGGATGCGCGAGGATTCGGGGACATCCTCGGCACTTTCACATTCTCCAGCACTTCTTTCTCTACATTGAGCATCTGTCGTCGACTCTAGTTGGCATCGTTGGCACTCCAGGTGCGTTATAGCCGAGAAGGCGACACGCGAGAGAGGAGAGATAGCGCTTGCTGGCGTACGGCGGGATCTTTGCGACTAATTACTGTTAAGTCCAGAAGCGCAATAAACCCCAGACCTTCCGAAAAGCTTGATCTGATGGATCAGAGTCTCTGTTGGTTCTAGCGAGGAAGATGAGAGCGAGATTGCTGTTCTAGTGCTCGCGCTGCTCAGTGCTGAATGCTCTTGGAGTGGACTTCCTTGCAGTGTCTCCAATCAAATGCTCATGCTGAGAAAGGCCTGGGTCGACCGTGAACAATGCTTGTAGGCTGTAGAGAAAAAGGGAAGAATGTTGCGCTCCATTCTACTCGTTGCGGAGGAGTAAGGAGGTCGCGGAACCAAATCTTGTTGGATTTGCCGATTAAGCAAAACTTCACCCTCCTCATCAGCTGGATTCCAGCAAACTCGTAGCTCCCTGAGACTGTCTCAAAAGCGGTGAAGGGGACACGACGACCATGATAGACTGGACGTCATCGTTCTTGTTATCTCCAAGGTTCTGCCTCAAGTTAACGAGGGCTTGGTTGTATTGGTCGCTCCCGTCTTGGCGGCACACCGTTGCTTGGCCATGCGGTTGGATTATTTCTCACTAGAAATCGAAGTTACCACCCTCAAATCTTGCATTGCTTTCGGATTCACCTCCATCGGCAGAGTATTGGCCGAGTAGCTGGGTAGTGGGGCCGTGTGGACATGCCCCAGCAGACAACCTAGGATGGGAGATTGTGGGTGCAGTCTGATGCAACGTTTTGGCTTTTTCCTTTGGTATATATGCAAGTGACTAACGGTCCAATGATCGGGTAACTTAAAGCCTGTGGAACCGTATCGGGGTTTCGGCCTGTGTTGATCTCTGCAACTGGACTTTGAACGAGCCGAGGCGTGTTTTACTGGCCCCCCGAGCAAGGAGAACTTTCGAGAAATCAATATACACCTATCGCGAAGAATAATGGTAACCAGGTTTGATTTCAGCAAAAGACGGGATGCTTTCAATCTTGAGAACCTCCTGGGCACGATCTCTCTGATCTGTCACCTTAGCGCCAAGACTGATGCTGAAAACCTTTGTCGGCTCTGGAGGGCTATTTGGGTAGGAGTAATGTTCGTCCTAGTGAACAGTTGTGAGTGATGGTGGAAATTGCCAAAGAAACTCTGAAGAGGCCTCCAACCCGCCATTGTTGGGGAATCGATCCCGCGCAACTTGCGAGGACAATTTCTATGAACATGAAGTATTGTATATGTCCCCCACAAGACACAAAGTAATCCACCCCACAGAACACAAAGTGATCCACAAAGGACTAGAGAAGCTCGTCGTCCGAGAGACACTTCTTCCAAGATCCAGAGACGTCGTCAACAGGGCCGGCCGGTTTAGGAGTGAATACAAGGCCTGATAGATCTCTTTAGTCACAGGGCTCTTGTGAGTTGACCAAATGACAAACAGCGGTCAAGCATCGACCGCTCTACTCCCCATGGCGATACGGGCATTGAGATGCTTGATGGCTGTCATTGCGAGAAGACTTTCGTTAGCATCCACACCCAGCGAGATGACCACATGCCAAGCTGAAGCATAGATATGCCTCTTCCAACCAACCTGCTGGCCGCGTTCTTCGAGATTGCTTTGATCGATGCAAATCGCATCCGCCCATAGCTTGAAACTTTGCTTGGTGCAATAGCTCTCCCGTAGCTGGCGGAGTGCGGCTTCGAGATTCGCAGTGACATTTTTGCTGTTGCCGTTGATGTTGATCCCACGGGTTGTCCGAGCATCCTCCCAACAGTAAGCCAATACCACATCTGCACCCCACGAAAATCTCCAGGGGAGGCTTTCATCTCTATTTACGCCCAGTCCGCTTTCCGTGAGCTGTGGATTGGGGGCCCTCAAATTAGCGGTGTTCAAATCGAGGTGCTTACGGTTCCAGAGTAGTTTCGCGTCCACGTTCGCGTACTTTTCAGGCCACACTCGTCTAGCCCTTTTTCCGCTTCGAGCAGGTTTGCGGGCATCCGCTCCAGATTTCTCGTACAAATTGACCTGCTGGAGAGTGCATCTTATCGAGCTCTCATCGGACAATAAGTTGTCGTTCCTAATTAGTATGTTTTATGACTCGTATCTCACCATCCTGCAAGGAGAGTCGGTGATACACCATGCATCTTTGATGACAGTCAGTCCGAGGGAGCTTTTTGGATTTATCGTTGAGTATATCCAAGTCAAAACCCATATAGCAGTTTGTGTACTCTATATAGAAGTAGGTTCACCCCTTGCCTAGCCCCTAGCCCCGATTGAGCCCTACGCTAGCCGGATATGGTGAATCAGGGTTGAATTAGGGCTAGCCGGCCGGGCAAGCGGCCTTCTAAGCGCCGGTGAGCGCAACCCGATATAAGAGACGTACAATATTCGTTGCCTATCATCTAGACACGAGAAAATTCTACCACTAGGGATCTATATTGCTTGTGTTGCTCGATGTCACCGACTAAGAGTCCCTTTACCGCCCCTCTTGATCAGAACATACCCTCCAGGTAACCCACCCGGTGGGTTTCCGCTTGTTAAGGCTGATTGGGAACGGGACTGTGGAGCTGAGATTCAGAATCCATAGGAAGGAAACATTGCGAAGAGACGGGTGGGGTGGTAATTTTGGAAGGAGAACAGAATACCAGCATATTGGAGAAGCTCGTGGCCCGAATGGGGTACGTAAAGTACCTAGAATTCCTGTTTCAAAACTCACACAATTCATTAGCAATGGAGTATCGCACTGTCCACACGTGCTCTGAGGCCCAGACGTGACTACTTGAGGGGGGCATCCCAGACGGAATCACCGCGCAGATAGAAACTGGAGTGATATCCAGTACTCCAGTCGCATGCCTTGCAGAATCTTCCAAATTCTCCATCGATTTTTCAATCCAAGTGGTGCGGAGGCAAGTCTCTTCTTGTCTTCTTCTTGCCCACCCTCGTCAGCACTGATCATGTCTGCTTTCTCTAGTAGTATTGGTATGCCTTTCTCCCAATCGACATAATCTGTCCCGTTGCCCATTACTGTATCGGTCTCCTCCGGAGCCAACCAGCCGAGGCGTTCCACAACTTGGTCTTTAAGCGATCCTTGTGTCATAAATGTGAAGGATGATTTCGGGAGCTCCGAGAGAAGGTACGAAGGCAGGTCGGGTATTCTCATTGGCGAAGGATCGGCGCATAATAGCTGACAACCGGAGAAGTCAGCAGAGTAGGTATTTGCAGGCCTTTGTGCACTATATTGCCATACGCACCTCCCATCCCGGTTCTGTATCCCATTCATCGGTCCAGAATTTTCGCGCACCATAGTACTCATGAGGCCATTCTATCCCGCTATTTTTGGTATAATAGGAATCCTCCCTAATTGACTTATCTGGCTTAGTGAAATTCCTCCACCTTTGCTGCTGTAGGGCATCACAAAATGCCTCAAGCGTTTTCGGTATCTCCGGGCCTGAAGCTTGGCTCTACGCTTGACGCATCTAACACAATTTTTGGATGATACCGAGGCAGGCCTTATGCATGGGAAGGAACATGCCTTCGCCAGAAGTGTTGAGTGTGGATTCATACACCTGTACCTGCACCATCTTTCCTGCTGCGTTTGGGACTTCAGGTTCGACAGCCTCTTTGTATGACCAAGTTGCAGCTTGTGATGTGAAGAACTTGGGGGTGGTGGATACATTCACGAGAGAAGGGTCTCTGCCCCGGTCAGCTTTTTGCGACGGATAATTCGAGAAATTAATTTACGTGTCTCCCCAGTGTCCGACGACACGAAAATGAGTGAGCCACTAATTATCCAGTCAGCGTTAGCTGGGTTACTAGGGTATGCAGAGCCGCGGCGTACTTCAGTCAGCTCTCGTGGGAGGATGCGTGAATCGTAAGGATCACCGAGGGGTAGCAAGGGGTTCTCATCTGGATCCGGGTGAACGGGATCCCGAATTTCGGGCAAGCTGAAAAGACAACCGCATACAGCGCAGTATTTCTCTCTGGTAAACATGACAGCTAAAGAAGGACTATGGAGGATACAAGTCTACGCCAAGGAAAAATAGACAGTGATTTGAAAGAAATGAGGGGTCGAAATTGTTCTTTGCAGTATGAGTGCTGATGAGTGTTTCTTGCGCTTGAGATTGGTAGGGGGTTGTTTCACAATTGGCCATGTGCTGACCATGTTACTAAAGGGGAATGCTAGGCGTACACCGCCTTCCCATAACGGTACATCCCCATATGCGGTTACTGCCTACTTTTTGCCCGCAGGAGAACGTTCAAATGTCTAGGTATTTACTTTATAACACCTAGCTAGAAGCATGCCAATTTACGCTCAGTTCAGCCTTCATCACTGCAAACCAGCAACCAAGTTCCGTGCATACAATATTGATACGGCTTTCGAATTTTCGAATTTCCGAGCTCGATGTAGCATGCACGTGATAACAAAGACCTTATCGAAGAATGATACTCAAACATATTGATACAGTCACTTCATTTTTCATTTATCTCCTTGATGCGTCTACCGCGCAAGGTAGGAGGACCGATGACGACTACTGTGAATTGCACTAGTCAATCCGCCCTTGGGAGTACCAATGCGGCGTCATCTTTTCCATCACTCCCTCGTTCCCCTTCCCAAGAAAACGATATCCCCTTCGTTACATGTCAAAGTAAGAGTTACAAATTATACTTTTCCATGCACGTGAGAAACATCGAACGCACCAACCAGAGATCCAAGCAGCAAGTCTCGTCCATTTTTCACTCATCCACGTTCTCTTTACAAGTGACAAGAAGGCTGCTGTACCTTCTCTACGCCACCTTGTCCACTGATGATACCTCCACGCACATTTTTACTCGAGCGTGTGATCGGTGTTTGATGTCTGTATGACATGGTGAGTGTCCTTGTTGGAATTTGGCCCCCAAACGAGGCTCCAGGGGAGCCTTTGGAGAATCAATCAATCCATCTTCAACATCTTCAATAGTCCTTGCATAAATGCTCTTAAATCTTGCAGCACTGTTTCCCATAATTTTGCTCAATAGACTGTTCTGCCCTTCTTACAACAGCGTCCTCTTTCTTATTGATTCTCCCCTCTAGATTTTGGTAGGGATCTCAGCAAACGAGATCTCTACGCAACTTGATGTCGTATGAGAATTAGCGTTACGGATGAAACCGATTGAGAGAAGTCATGTTCCGCCGCGGGCTGAGAAGATTACTGCGAAGCCAGTACTGTGGCGCATATCCCGTATTGCATCAATCAAGCCAAAGATACAAAGTTGAGCGAACACAGAAGAATGTCCTATGCCCATTTGCTCTTCCCCAAAGCGCGTTCGAAACGCGCATCCCAGAAGTAGGTCACCCTATCCGACTACGGTAGCTGACGTTCCTCTGGACACCACTACGCATGGACGCATTCATTGCTAAACAGTCCTACCATAAAATACTTTCAATCTACCTACAACCAAAAACCCATGTCAGTACAAACAGAACAGTTAACAAACAGCCACCCAATCCACCCCAAAACGCAGCACCCACCTCCCAGAGCCTTAGGAGGCTGCAAGCTACAGCATGAGCGCCGGGGCTCATCCAAATACGAATCCCAGGACAACAAATGATATCGTGTAGTTGCATATCATTTTTCACCTTACCCGCTCGCAATATCACGGGTGGGCTCAGGAAGCAGAGCTCTTCGAAGGAAAGAACTTAGCGTAGAAGACCAAAGATCATCAGCCGCTATCACTAGATCACCAGTCGCCATCGGACCGTTTTCGCAAACAATTACTAAACTTGCGAAGTCCACGTCACGGACACGACAGTTGAAGACTACTTGTAAGCGAACACCGAGCTCTTCTGCTCTCCTCGCCAGCGCTTTTTGTAGATCAATGCGATGCAAGCATCAAGTTGGCTCTTTGTACCCAGTCTCAAGCTCTTTATTATAGCCACTTCTATGCTAACATTTTTCGTTTTATCGTAACGAATCATAGAGAGAGTCTCTGGCACCGCAGCCTTGGACTCAAATCCTTCAGTGATGCCCCCTTCTCGAAGTATGCGGACGCCATTCGGAGTGAATTAGACACCAGCGCGAACCTTATAGAGCTTAGGTGCGCTTCCGAAGACTGAAACTCGGCGGCCTTCCAAGGCAACCGAGATGGCTGCTCCAAGTCCGCAGAGTCCAGCACCAATGATAAGCACGTTACAAGTTGGTATGTCCGCGCTTAAACTCATCATGCTGGGAGAAGCATCAATTTCAGGTAGAAGATCGATGGGTTGTATAAAAGGAGATGTCAACTTCTCTGAGCCCAGCACTAGGATTACGAGGGAAGTCTGGCACCGTTTCGGCACATGGAGGTTAATGGAACGGGAGCTGAATATTCGTGGTTACTTACTAAGTAAATACGGTATAAGATACGAAGCATTATTACCGAGAATTCTACTTCTGTTGCAGCCGATTCCCAATACTTTGGCAGCTGCTAGGTCTTACCTGCGATGGGTGACGATACTGCTTGTCTTTGCTGAGCCGTGGGTGGATCAAGTGCGCACCTAGAGCTTGGTTCTCCTCTCGATAAAGCACAGTTTCCTACTTATATAAGTTGGCTGAGAAACAGTTTTCGGGTTCACGATTCCTGAACATCCTTTAAGAGCGCATCGTGGCACATCTCATTCAACCGCATATCGCGCCTTTGAGCAACGATCCGACCGGGGACGCTATGGTTCAACTATCTAATGATTCCAGTGACGTTATCCATGTAGCACGAACTCTGACCATTGACGTTAATCCTCTCCAGGAGAGGATAAGGCGGAAGCGGCCAAGCTTTTCAAAGCTTCGAAAGAAGACGACGTCTTCTATCTTCATTTTTCTGACAAGAAATGCATAAAGATAATCCAGGCCGTTGGAAACGTCTTTAAAATCTTGAAGAAGTTATTTTACCTGAGTGAGGAGAAGAAGATAAAGTACGATATTTGATTTGTTTGGAAGGTTGAAGCTTAACGAATAATCAGCTTAAAAGGTATCTCATTCATATTACCTGCACTTACGAACGCTGATCAGGTACAAGCCTGTTGGTCGAAACTTCAGTGATCAGTATTCCCAAACCTGTCCGTCGCATATCCAAAGTGATAACATTAGTAGGAATCAATGGCAAGTCTGACGGCTTCGAGAGTTACACTGTACACAGCCTTCCATTCCCCCAAACCCTCCCCTTTCCTGTTGACACACCAAATATCACAGACTCGCCGTCCCTAGATCCCAGGGTGACTCCAGTTCTCGCCCCCCTTCGTCGTCCGCCCTCCCATTTCAACGAACGCTTTACCACATCTCCTCTCCTTCTGCACCGAAGCCAATAATAACTCATCTCTCTTCCTCTCGTCCCTGTCGGATTCGCTCAATATTTCAGGCGGCGCCTTTCTCTGCGATGTGCACCGCGTCAACTCGCCTTCCCCAGACATAGTCCGTCTTCTTCACTACCTCCCTCAGCCCGCTTCCAAGCAAGACCGGGGACCCCCGGACTCCGCATACGGATCTCGGCTCTCTAACGCTGGCAGCTGTTCACTGGGTCGCCTGGACTGCGAGTATTGACACCGCAGAGCAAGAAGTGGATCTTCGTAACGTCGAAGCCGAATTGCGCGGATGCGAATATTGGATGCGGTATGTATTTTCGGCGCGCTTTGACAAGTGGCTCGGGATATTCTTAGGGCCCTCTATGCTAACTGGAGGCTTACTACACTCCTGTCTACACCGTGTGGGGCCACTTCCTGGTCGGACGAGGGAGGAAAGGTACAGTTGTGCGTATCTGCAGCGCGCCCAGGACGACGTCAGAGTGGAAACTCTGCCAGGCATCAGTGATTACGCCACAGATGAAAGCAACGACGGATTTACTAGTCGGGTGCCTGGGCGATCAGTTCCTTAAAGAAACATCCATCTCCTCTTGGAGGTTTTGACGCTTCGTTATCTCCTGCTTACAGAAATCTTGGTAACAGTGTTCCCTAGCAGAGACGGACAAAGTTCATCAACAAGAGAAGCTGTTAATTGATGCCAAATATATCATCGTTAAAGGCCATCACTTCTTGTCAGGCTTGTGTAAAAATTAACTCAAGTCTGGTAGTCAGAGTCACTGGTAAGACCTCCCACTTGAAATCGTGTTTATTACATGGCCTCACGACCATCAATGTAATATAATGTTACTTAGCAGTCTACTTGGAACCCCACGGATGCCCTTCGGGACCCAACTTCGCATTCAGAAAGGCCAATTGGTGCAACTTGCCTTCCTTGATCTCACCTGCGTGGGCTTCCATCTCCTCCACGTCCCAGTTGACGCTCAAATACCCACCCCTGAGGAAGTCAGCCTTGGGAGTATCTAGCCAAAGCGAAACGCCGCCCATGAGCGCCTGCTTATCTTTCGCAAAAGGCGTGAATACGTCCATGATCACGCCACGATCGTCAGCAGCAACGACGCCGGGGTGGACGGAGAAGACGCGGATGTTGGGGTATTCTAGAAGAATTACTTTAATTACTCGTAGTCGAAGATGAAACGAAAAGGAGCTGCTTTACGTACCGAGGTTCAAATTTTGGGCTAGATTCATCAAAGCAAGTTTGCTGGAGGAGTATGCGCTGCTACCAGGCGCCAGTACAACAGCGGCAAGGCTGGAGAGGTTGATTATGGTCCCTTCGCCTCCAAAGTTCTGGATGAAACATTGGGTCATAATGAAGGTGCCTTTGACATTGGTCTCCTATTGATTTCGCAGTTGGTCAGACGCGAGTCCTATATGCTCAGTACGGCTTTGTTTAGGAAACTTCTCACATAATCGCTCCACCAAGATGCCACGGGAACATCTCCGATCAGGCCTTGCGTTAGTTTCCCAGCGGCATTGACCAGGACATGAGCTTTGCCAAACTTGGCCTTGACCTTGGCAAATAGTGATTTGACGCTCGCTTCATTTGACACATCAGTAGGCTCAGCGATGACGGGGATTGCTTGGTTAAATTTGGAAATATTGTCGACAGTGAGGTTGAGAGTTTCGGCCGTACGTCCAATAAGGACAATACCGGCAGCACCAGCCTGGGCCCAAGCTCTTGCGATTGCCTTGCACAGCAACGTGAGCTTGGGCTAAAGTTAGACATCGGCAAGGGGCTGGGGGGAACTTACGGCTCCTAGGCCTCCACCGGCACCAGTGATGATGACCACCTTGCCTTTAGCGGACAGGGCGGGATTGCTGGGGTCGACAGCTGGGTAAAGATCGCGGTGCATGCTCTTAGTGAGCTGAAAAGGGGTGGTGAACATGTTAACATCCACCATCTTGTTAATTTTATGTGAGCTGACTGTGTGCGCTTTGCTGATAGAAATGGGAAGACTGGTGTGATTGGGAAGCGACTTAGAGACGAAGGGGAAGAATAATATAAATATCAACAGTGGGAGAGGGAATAAGACTTCAATTAGTAATTCAAGACAAAAGAAAGAGCCGAGAGAACGAAATCCTGCAAGCCATCACCGGCTAACCATCATCGGCGGAAAGTAAATTCTCCTTGTAGCTAGATTTCAGCGCTACGCGTGTTCCCTGGGTGCCTGGGATATGCACCTCCCTGGGATATGCTATCCCCCCAACCAAGTATAACAACACCATAAAGTTCAAAGGCCTTGCTACTATGAGTACCGTACTCGCATCTTCATTGACGAATTTTGCTCGGGGGACAGTACCTGAGCAGATGTATCCCACGGACACTGCTCATAGATCTCGATATCCCAATACTACCAAAAAAAAAGCTTTTGCAATCCCCCCTAACAGAATGACAAACCAGACCCTAAAGTGCAGGACAGAGACAGAGAAAAGAAAGCAAGGAGAAGCGCATGTAGATACGACCAATGCGCGATCAACATATCATTGACTGAAGGCGATACGAGACGTCAGAGCTCTTCAAGTAGCTGTACTCCAGGAAAGGTAACAAATGTCTTTGACCAAAATGGGATTCCTTGAGTACACGGCAATTTTCGGCAGAAGGAAATGAGAACGGAGAGTGAGTTTCCGGGCTTTGGCTTTTTATCAGCGATGGAATAACGAAGAGAGCCGAAGAGCAGAGACAGAGAGCTCGCGGAGAATCAGGCTGCTGAAGGTGACAATTCGAGAGAAGAGCATCGGACATGATCTTTGTCCCGCGTTTGACAATCGAGTCAGATAATGCGGCAGATTACTGGCGCAGCTGGGTGGTATTCAAGCCACGAGTCCCGAGGGTGCAAGCTGGACTGGGCGAGAGCGATCCAATGCTTGGTACTGAATCCAACATTCATTACTTTAGGGGTTATCTGGTAGGCGATTGATTCATTGATGAACAATTTGGGAATGAGATATTATGGTCGGTTTCCACTTCCAAGCTACGAGTTGACCCTTAGCTATTGGTCAAGCCAAGTAGACGCTCTTAAGCATCAGGACAATTGGCAGCGTCGATTGGACAAGGATGAGAGAAATGACGACCGATGAGTGAGGGAGAATGTCAGGGCGCATTGATTGATTTCAAAATCTTTTTATAGATATCGTAATGTCATAAGTGTATCGGTCACGCAGTACCATTCTCCCTTTCCGGGTGTTGCTTCCTCCTTTCTTCCTCGTCCTCACGGCTCTTGTAGCCCAAGAATATCTTGAGCATCGCCAAGTCGTAGCTTGCTTTCAATGCCCCAGCAACCAGGAAAGCGATCCAAAATTTGCCAATGCCTGCAAGCCAGCCCGTAGCAACTGGACCACCGCTCTGGCTGAGGGTCTTTACGACATTCACCACACCCATGATAGCTGTTCTCTCACTAGGTAAGACCACGGCAGAAAGGAAAGCCTGACGTGGGGCTTGGTCCATGTTCTGCATACAGGATCGAAAGATGAGAAAAATTATAGCCAACCACCCTTGGCTAGGCATCGGTATAAGAGCGAGAAAAATGGCTGAGGGCAAATGTGTAAAGACCATGGTCTTAATCAGCCCTATCCGCTTGGCTAGCGAAGATGCTGCCAGATTTGAGATGGAGGAGATGATATTCGTGGCGAAGAACAGGGTGCCAAGTTGGCCTTCCGGAATTTCAAACTTGCGATTGAAGAAATATGTGATCCAGGACAGTGGCACGAGGCCAGAAGCCAGAGAGTCTACGGCGAAAAGCAGACAGAGCTTGATGAGTATAATCCGAGATGCAGGGGAAATTGCTGGCCAGATAGATTTCCTCTTCATTTCCGGAAGCGGTGCGCGAGCCTTCGGTTGGACGTGGTTTTCTTCTTCGTCTGAGAGCAGACCTTCAGATTCTACCTCGTCCATCTGATGCACCTCTTCGTATTCCGGCTTTGGCTGTTCGGGCTCGCATTTGTCGCTTAGCATGAAGGCGAGCAGAAGCTTGACGATTCCGAGAACAGCGTAGATGCCGAATATGACTCGGTAGGCACTGGTCTCAAATCGTTTTCCTCCCTTGAGCATCGCTTGTACTATCCAACCACATGCGACGGAACCACATGCCGTGCCCGCGTTGCCGAGCAGGGTATACCATGCGAAGATGTCGCTGCGTATCTCCTTGGGCGTGAGCTGGGCAAGCGTGGACTCTTCAATTGCTCTAAATGGCCCGATTTCGTTGCCACTAGTTGACAGTTAATATCTTCCGCGGTATAAGGTACTTCACAAGATGTCATGTACCTCGGGCTTATAACACCGAGAATACTCGCCATCACCAGAACCCAATAGTTCCCACTCAGCGCAAATACTACACCACTTGCGCTCATCAATGCGGCCCCAAGCATAAGAATCCGCCTTCTTCCTAGTCCATCGGCGACAAGTGTAAGGATGAAGCTGATGACGACGTCTCCAAGCAAGGTCAGAGTCATAAAGAGTCCAATGCGCGCGTCTGAGGTGCCGACACTTGAGAGGAAGAGGGCAAGTATAAGCGTCGAGCCCCCGTAGGCCAAAAGTCTGATGAATCGCTGCAGACATAAAAGCTTGGTATCTCTGGAGGACTGTGCTATGGAGAAAAGGCCGAGCTCTTCAGCCACCTTGGACAAGAGTGATTTCGTTTTCGAAGCCATGCTGTAGAGAGGCCCCCGATAGTCTCACTTCATAACATCTTCTTCTTCTTCTTCTTCTCCTGCCTGAGAGCTGCAGTCTTCACCAGATGAAATCGTCTGGCATGACAAAGTGGGGGAAGGCCAAAAAGCACCTCGGACTTCCGATCCAATGGCCGAAAAGATTACTCGTAAATCCGAAGGGGCCGATCTATCACCGCTCAGCGAATTAGGTATCGACATGTTAGAGAATTATACTTGTCTTTCTCCAAAGTGTTCTTTCACGAGCCAAGGGCAGCCTGATGATAAAACACAGTGCCAACTGGGCTGCATGTTCAACGTTGGAGGAATGGTTTCAGCAGACGTGTCAAGTGCTTCTCTCTGGCGCAGTACGAGGGGAAGGAAATGAGCAGACGGAGGATCGGCGTTTGCGTTGACTGATTACGAAGAACTTCCCAAGCATCGCAATCACCTTGGAGCAAACACTGTCCCCTCGAGCATGGAGAACTGCTTCCTTTGACTATCCTCTGACTACCCTCAGAGCTCCTAGCTTTCGATGCGAAGGAGGTGATGCGATTACCACGCATTCATCCGCACCTCTGACACCCGCCGAGCTAACCAAAATGCCGATCCAATTCCCTGCCCTTCCGAGCTGGTCTACGACCAAGACAACGTCAAAGCAAGGTTTCGACAAAGTCTACAATCTCGTCGACAAACTCGGTGCACCTGTCAACAAGCTCTCCAACAAATTAGGATCGGAAGCCTTCTGGCCAACTACACTCGATAAAGAGTCAGACAAGGCTGCGCGAATCCTTCGCAGCTTTTGCAAAGATGGCTTCTATGTGGAGGACGAGAACCATCTTTCCAATGGCGTCGTCAACGCTGGCAAGCCCAGCGGGAAACAGAGGGTCATCAAGAAAATCCCGACGGAGGTGATTAAGAGAGCGAAGGGGCTTGCAATCTTTACAACAATGAGGACAGGTTTGTGGGTTAGCGGAGCTGGTGGATCTGGAATATTGGTGGGCAGGAAGGAAGATGGCAGTTGGTCACCGCCCTCTGGCATATTGCTACACACGGCAGGCCTCGGTTTCATGGTTGGAGTCGACATCTATGATTGCGTGGTGGTCATCAACACCGACAAAGCACTAGAAGCGTTCACCAAGATCCGAGCTACAGTTGGTGGGGAGATCAGTATCGTGGCCGGGCCGGTCGGCGTAGGTGGCATCTTGGAGACGGAGTTACATAAGAGACAGGCGCCTGTGTTCAACTACATGAAGAGTCGAGGGTTCTATGCGGGCGTGCAAATTGATGGCACAGTCATAATTGAGAGAGGAGATGAGAACGAGAGGTTTTACGGACAAAAGTTATCAGTTGCGGAAATCCTGGCCGGCAAAGTCACCCATGAGCCATACGAGATCCGCACGCTCATGGCTACAATCAAGGCAGCTCAGGGCGACAATGTCGATGAAGGCCTGATAGCACCAGCCGAGCCTACACCTGGGGACTTTGAAGTGGCGGATGAGCCAGCTACAGGTTTTGGCCTACCACCCTCGGAAGATGATCCAGACCCTTACGGAGTTCACGCCTTGGAGGAGCAAGGTATGGAGATCAAGGAGATCACAGAAGCTGGCACGAAGAATAGGCCGAGCAGCGATGCCTTCGAGTATAAACCTTCGCCACACAGCCCAATTTTCAACAACTTCAATCGACAGAACAGTATCGCCAAGAGGGATCCCAGGAGAGACAGTGGTCGGCTTAGCATTGCCAGCACCGATCGTGGCACCCAGACCGCTGAGCCACTTGAGATGCCAATCTTCACCACTTCCCCCAAAGAATCAGGAAAGCATAGTCCGATCATGAAGACGTCACAGAATCTTGCAGATGATGTCGACGATGGTAACCCTGTTCACGACATAGGTAGTCACGAAGGAGAAGGGCATGAGATGCCGATCATCCAGAAAGCCAAGGTGGTCACCATACCTAAGAGGATACCACCAGCTTTACCACCCAGAAATCCCTACCGGACTTCAGGATCGAAGAGCACAAGTCTCGATCTACCCACAAGCCCTCTTGCCCAAGGCCATGAAGGATCAGGTTTAGGTATCAATCTCACTGGTCCAGCGGATGGTCAGACCAATGGCGAAAGCGAAAACTCCCTCTCAGAGGGCCCGGGTGGGTTTGAGGCCAAGCTCACTGAAATTCCTCTATCTCCCAGCCACGATCCCGACAGACTGTCTCCGAAGAAGGACGGCTTCGACGAAGTCTCGATGAGCGGATCCGACTACTCACGCACGCCTGCAGAGACCCCCATAAGACTGGAGGACAACGAGGCAAGCAATGGACTTGCAGTTGGTACTACAAAAGAGAACGAGGGGCCTGTCAAGGCAACAGCCCATGATGACGAGGTGTTCCATTCTATTCCCAGCACGCCGTTAGAAGTATCATACCCTGGAGCATGGAAAAGCGGATAGAGAACCTTTTGTTTTCAGAGAGCTTGACGGTGTGTTGCATGATTTTATAGACCTTTGAAATGACTAGACGACAGCTTTTACTTCGCTGAAATTCTTTATCTCATGTTCTTTTTGCGCAATGTCTCACATACTCCAAAAGCGCCAAGAAATGTACCTGGTGCCTGGCGCTAAGCCCAGAAGGGCGGCAAACCTACCGCCAAGAAGGTCACAACAACGAAACATCTTCCCATCTCCACCCATCATCTTCTGCACTCACAACTAACAGTCAAACCAATTGCAAGCATGTCAGTTCCACTTAAGGACTGCGTTATAGCCCTGAGTGGGAAGTTCGACGAGACGCATGGTAAGCAAACATTCCTGGGAATACCACGCTGCTTTCCACTCAGCCCAAACGTCAACACCGCACTTTTCCACCTCTGACTTTGCATTGCATCGCAAAAGCAACGATAGGAGCCCTTATCAAGAAGAATGGTGGTAAACACAGCACCAAGGTATCAAGAGAGGAAGAGGGTTGGTGGGTTACACACCTTGTAGCGTCTGCTAAGCATGTTGAAACCCAGGCCGAGAAAGGTGAGACATTCAGTTGCTTACGACAAGTATCTTTCCTCAGAAATATCTTCAGTGTTCGAATTTCTGCTTGCTCTTGAGAGCTCTGAAATGTCTCTCACAAGCAGCCAAATCTCTCCCTCTTTGCATCTTTCATCTCCCTCCCAGCTCACAACATTCCCTTATCATGGCTCTCTGCAGCTCGCCTTCTTCTCGGTTCATTCTACACTCGGCTAACGCTTTGGTGCTTGTCTCTATAAAAGTTCAGGAAGCTAGCAAATTCCCTGACATCAAGATCGTCAGCTTTGACTGGCTCTTGACATCGATTAACAGCCGCGTCCGGGCCGATGAAGCTCAGTTCTCATTTGACCAAACAGGTTCCAATCACGCCACTGCCGCGATTTCAAAAAGCCCTCCGCCTTCCAAACAGAATGACACCAAGGGTAAGGGCAGGAAGCGACCCCGAAGCCCAACCCCGATCGAAGAGGGCCCTTCAGATGTCGAAGACCCCAAGGTCGAGCCGCCTACAAAAAAGCACAAAGATGTACAGAGAGCAACGTCTGGCTCCCTTCTGATCCCAGTGGACGAGACATGTCCTCTTGCAGGTAAGACTTCTGAACCCAGACTTTCAGGATGGTATCCACGACGATTGACGCGCACAGGAACTCATCGTGTGTACATCGGCAAAGATGGAATGATATACGATGCGGCATTGAATCAGACAAACGCCGGGGGAAACAACAACAAATTCTACCGTGTTCAAGTTCTAGTCTCTGGGACTGGGGACTACCAGACCTGGACCCGCTGGGGTAGAGTTGGCGAACTTGGGAAAGGTAGTATGCTTGGAGATGGCAGCTTGGAAGCTGCAATGGCTACCTTTGAAAAGAAGTTCAAGGAGAAAGCTGGTGTCTCGTGGTCCAACAGATTTGATGCGCCGACAGGGAGTAGGCAGAAAGGATACTACACCTTTATCGAACGAAAATACGAAGAGGACTCTGACGATGATGCTGAAGATCTACCTATCGCGAGCAAGAGCGGGACTTCGAAGAACAGTGGTACTGCTAGCCCGGTCAAGCGAGTGGAGAGTGCACTTCCAATATCCGTCCAGCGACTCATGGAATTAATATTCAACCAGCAATTCTTTGCGGATACGATAAGGGAGTTAGACTACGACGCGAACAAGCTACCTCTTGGAAAGTTGAGCAAGCGCACTTTAGAGAGGGGATTCGAGATTCTCAAAGACCTTGGAGAACTTCTTATGGACCCATCTGTTGCCGACAGCAAGCACAACATGACTTGGCTTGAAGCCATCCAGGCTTGCAGCAACGCATTCTATACCATCATCCCTCACGCCTTTGGTCGGAACCGACCGCCAGTCATCTCGTCCGATGAGAAGCTGAAGAAAGAAATCAGCTTGATGGAATCACTGAGCGATATGCAGATTGCCAATACCATTATGAAAGAGACTGGAGGAGGTTCTACCGTCAATGCGCTCGATCGCCAATTCGCTGGACTGGGATTGCAGGAAATGACGCCTCGTAAGTTACGATTCCTATCTTCTGCCAGGTTCTGGTCTTGTTACCTGATCATCGTTACTGGCTGTGAGTCGTAACCATGGTTTCATCGACTGACTCTTACTTAGTCGACCCTGTCTCGGACGAATTTACGCTACTCGAGGAATACCTGATCAAATCTCACGGACATACCCATCATCTCTCATTCAAGGTACAGATACACTCCACCCTATCAATCTCCGGCCTCTAACCTTGAACTTCCAGGTCCAAGACATCTTCCGCATCGAGCGGAACGGCGAAGACGAGCGTTTCAAGCAGTCACCTTACGCAAAAATCAAAGGCAGCGACCGCCGCCTTCTCTGGCACGGCTCTCGAGTCACCAACTACGGCGGTATCCTGTCTCAAGGCCTCCGCATCGCCCCTCCCGAAGCTCCAGTCAACGGCTACGCATTCGGAAAGGGAGTCTACCTAGTGAGTCGTATACCCCATGTCTCTCCCCCTCCCCCCTCCCTCCCTCTCTCTTCCCCCACCCCAGACAAACAAAAGCGGACTACATACACCCTCCACTAACACACAGCAAAATAACCCCCAGGCCGACATCTCCTCCAAATCAGCAAACTACTGCCAATCCCACGCCTCGAGCAACACCGGCCTCCTCCTCCTCTGCGAAGCTGAACTCGGCAACCCAATGCTCGAGCTCGAAATCGGCCGCTCGGACGCCGCCGAGCTGGCTAAAGAGAGCGGCTGCATCGCGACGTGGGGAAAAGGCGCCACGGCACCCGCGGGATGGAAAGACGCGGGCTGCGTGCATGCGGGGTTGAAAGGGGTCATGATGGTGTGTATATGCCCTCCCACCACTGCCCGTCTTGGTCGTTGCATCAATGCTCATAAGAAGTGCACAGCCCGACACGACGAGGGAGCCAGGCCCGGCAAACTATGCGTCTAGCTATTTGCAGTATAACGTACGCTCTCACCTCTTTCTTCATTTCCTTCCTTCCTTCCTTCCCTCTATTCTCTCTATCCCACTCTATTCCTACCCTAACCCAAGAAACCCCATACTAACACCCAGAAAATAACAGGAATACATCGCCTACGACATAGCGCAAGTCAAGCTCCGCTACCTGCTGCGCGTGCAGATGACGCAGAGTGGGTTCGGGTACTGAGCTGCACTGCACTGCCTCGCCGCTCAAAACCGGAGCGGGGGCAAGAATGTCTGGTACCGGACACAGAAAAGATCAAGTGGTGGGGGAGGAGGGGCTGTCGATCTTTTCGGTTGCTACTGCTACTGCTGCTGCAGCTATATTTATTACTGTTTTGCAGAGATACCCGCTTATATATTACTGGCTTGAGCGATTGGGCGATAGTTAGAGAGATAGATAGGCAGCAGGAGGGAGGGAGTGGATGGGATGAGAAGCAAATGGTGCTTTCGGATGCATATGGCAATCAATGCTGCTAGAAGCTGAAGAGAGGAAATGGGTTTCGTACCCAAATGCTATGGCGCACTAGATGCATCATTTCTATTTCCATCATCTCTCATACGAGTACATGAGTGAAGTCTTACATGATCCCGTTGGTGATGCAAAGACATTCAAGCACTCTCAAAAAGTGCTCAATCTCCTCACATCAAAAACCCACCCTCCCCACCCAACCCCTCCCCATTAGCCCCACCCCCCAACCCGCCCCCATCCCCATTCAACCCCGAAGAACCCCACCCATCATCCATTCCCCCGCCGCCGCCGCTGCCCATACTCATGAACCCTCCCTTCCCCCTCCCCCTACTCACACTCTCCACAACGCCAAACTTCCTTCCCATTTCCCGCGCCTCCTTCACGCTCTTGCCCAAACTGCCGAGTAAGGAGACGAGCTGGACGTCTGATTTCTCCGCGAGGGTTTCCTGGCGGTAGGTGGAGTGGTGTTCTGGTGGGAGGAGGAGGGGCAGACGTGCTAGGAGGGCGAGGATGGACCGGAGGAGGGGGTGGTTGATTTCTGAGGTTGTTTGGGTGTCGGGTGGGGGGGTCGCTGGGGGCGGGTCTGGGGGTTGATTGTTGTTGGTTGTTGTTGTGGTGGTGGTTGTGGTTGTGAGGTAGGATGGTGGGAGGGATGTGAGGTATGCTTTTAAGAGTTGGATGCGGGCGTGGAGCATCTTGACTGCGTTGGCGCGAGCTGTGAGGGATGCGATGACTGTCTCTTTTTATCAGCAGTGTGCGTTATGAACGACTGGGTAAAAGGGAAAGGCTGCCACATACGCTCTTCATCCTCTGGGCTCAATATGCTCGCATCATCCACCGCTTTACTCTCCTTATCGACCGCCTTCCCCTTCTTATCCACTTGCCCAATCGCCTTCTGCGAGGCCTGCCCTTTCGTATCCTTCGCCGCGCTGTCGATAGCCGTAGCGTTCCCTCCGCCCCGAGCCACAAAGTCCACACTTATCATCTCCGCTTCCCCAGTCTCGACGCTGTAGGGTAGTTCACGGAATTTTAGATCCAAAGGTGCCTCGGCGCCGTCAATCTCCATGCCTTGGCCCTCGTTCTTGTCGTAGACGCTCTCGTAGATGGTGAGTGGGAGTTTGCCGCCCACTGCCGCCCCTTCGAGCACGCTCGACGGGTGGAAGGCGAGGAGAATGGCGGTTTCATTGTAGGTGTGTAGAATCTGCTGATGAATGGGCACGTGCGCGCTTTCCGGCCCCGTCACTGGGGCTGTCGTGAACCATCCCACCAATTCCAAAGCTGGAGCTAAATGGACATCTTTGTACTGCTGCAATCGGTCTTTGAACCATGCCTCATGTAGTAGTATTTGCCCGTTGTGTTGCACAGTCTGGCACTCGAAGGCGTGCTCCAGGCTGACTGAGCGGCCGGATTGTTGGCCGATGAGGGCGCCAACTATGGGGGTGTTTTGGCGGCGGAGGGTGTGGCGGGTTATGTAGTCGGATATTGTGAGGAGAATGAGAGGGTGCAGGTTTATGTGGAGATCGGAAGAGGGGGATTGGTGGGCGGACAGGAGGGAGGTTGAGCTGAAGGTCATGGTGGAAGGGTGGATGAAAGGGTTGACTTCTGAGACTGAAGCTTCAGCAAAAGTACCTTTAAGTTATGAGACGTTGAATAAGGTAAGGTACCTTAGCTTGGCGTAATTTTTGCGCCAAGGTAATAAAACCTAATGTACTAAATATAATGAATGTTATTAAGCATTTAAGAATACCATATATTCTGCATAACAATATTTATGAAGCCGCTTGACTCGGTTGATTCACATACAAACGAGTTGAATCGTTCGATGCAATGATCAGCCTCATTCGAAATTGACCTCCAGCCTTGCCCATTCCACAGACCCACCTCTGGCCTTTCAGCCTTTCGCACCTGCTACCCGCACTCCATCCTAGTAATGTACAGAGCCTTTGCGAGACGCATACTCTTAAGGACTTCCTTTCATAAGGTGATAGCCGCTATGGTTCCGTCTGTAACTCGACAAGTCAAGTTATGCAAACCTGAGTTGCTTGCCCCGCTCCCCCAAATAACGATTCAGCATTTGTTCCAGAGGCTCTCGAGAACCTGTATCTGACGCAACCCCCAGTTCGGCTATCCAGTCCTTGATTTTTGCACCCCTCCTGAAACCAAAGGCAGGCATTAGGGAACATGACACCCAGAAACAAGGTAATTGCCAGTCCGAGCGCACGTACTCCTCAGGGGCTGGGATAGGCCACAGGAGAATCTTCCAGTCCCCAAATCTTATCCACCCGGCCTCTTTTGGTTGTACACAGCAAGGAAGTGACCAAGGAAGCATCGAACTTCTAGACTAGACAAAATGCCGCTGCGGGTATTGAACAGACGACCGCTCTGCAGGAAGCCGGTTCTGGTTGACCCGTGCCCTGCACAAAAGTCGAAATTTATGATTGATTATTTCAGAAGTGGAGCACCAGCAGAAGGCTCCCAGCGAGATTGTGTATGCATTACTCTAGCCATGCGATGACCCGACAATCTCAGCACATTACGGCAAGCTATTGCTGTGTCCTCGCAAGGGACATCTCGATACCTGCGGGATCGTCATGATCGTACGGTTGTGAGGGCTGTACGGAGGTCGGCACAGAAAGTCCTGGACCTCTTGGCATTCTTGGTATTCTTGATATTCTCCATACTTTTGAATATTCTCATTTATTTAACTGACTATGCTTCATATAATCACGAATATACGTATTCGTTCGCTCCCCTAAGTTATATTAACGTATATTATCTCTCTCACGATTTTCTCAATACTTATTATCCTCTCGAAGACGAATAATCTTTATAATATATCTAAATATACGCTTAATTTATCTTTAGATTCTCTTTTAAGATAGCTCTCTTTAGAATTTAATTTAAGCTTATTTAATCTCGATTCGAGTATTAGATATATCTTTTTTAAATAATATTACGCTTTATTTAGAATTAGATTAACTTAATTATATTAAAATCTAACGAGTTCTTATATTATAGTAAACGTATAATATCGATCTTTTTAATAATTAAATTCTAATACTTAAAAGCGTATATCGAAGTCTTATTCTTTATAATCTAAGTCTTTAATCTTAATTACTTATATTCTTAAGCGAACTTAAGAAGTTTAGAAATAATTATCTTTTTTTAATAGCGATATTAAATAATTTCTCTCTTTTTCTCTAAAATAGTAAATTTTTTAATAATTATAATAAACTTTCACTTAGACTTCTTTTTATTCTTATTTCGAAGCTTTATACAACGTATATCTCAATCTATTAGCTTATTTTTTAACTATAAAAAGTTATAATATAGATATCTATTTTTAGCCCTTACTTAGATCTAATCTTCAATTTTAATATAGCGTTGATTCTAATTAAATTCTTCTTATATTCTCTCTTTTTAGCTATATTTTCCTTCTTTTAAATATAAAAAGATTTCTTTTTATTATACGAGAAATAAGCTCAAAATATAAACTTTATAATCTCTATAAATCGACGTCTAATAATTAACTTAATATACTTTTTATTAGACTATTATTATTAACGTATACGTTTTCACGGTTTTCTTCTTATATTTAAAATAACACTAGTCTTATTACTTTAAATTATATTCTTTTAATTCTTAATAATTTAGTCTTAATATTATAGAGCGAATTAATATTAAGCTTTTATTATAATCTCTATAAAAGATAATTATTTTAATTATTTTATAAAATCGAAAGTTATTTCGCTTAAGAATTATTAGAATTATAAAAGAGTATACTTCTTACTTAGTAGTTAGTTAAAAAGAGATCTTTTTACGACTATATCGATTCTTTTAAATAGCGATAATAATAATATTTTCGATCTTAGATATAAGAATAGATAATTATCTAGATCTAGACTTATTTATAATATACGAGTATAAAAGTTTCTTGAATTACTATAAATCGTAATCTCGATCTCGTGCTTACTTCTAAAGACGTTTAATTATTTAATAAGATATATTAATTATTATAATAATAATTTTTAAGATTATTTTAGTCTTAGCTAGAATTAATACTTATATACGTATATTATTATTATAATTAACGCTTTAAGAATTAAGTATATTAATATAAAAAGAAGATAGAGAGTATAAAGTAAAATAATCTTTTTAGACTAATTTTTATAATATATTTTTTCTTTTTTCTCGTAGATAAATATATTTAGAATATTTATTTTTAAAGTTTAAAATTTAAAATCTTTAAAGAGAGTTATCGAGATCTATAGCAATTATATTAAATATATATAAAGTTATATATAAAGTATATATATTTTATGTAAAGCACAGGTATCGCGTAGAGAAATATGCGCTCAGCCCTATATTCTTGGCATGTCCAGGACTTTCTGTGCCGACCTCCGTAAGTGAGGCAGTAGCCGTTCAGTGATAGGCTAGGATGCATCAACTCTAGGTGACCGAATCACCAATAGCAATGGCTGAGAGTCCCGACCAGGCAAGCGCAGATTTGCTACTCATAACGCATACCATTCATAATTGATAGCCTAGCAGCGTGTGGGCGTGAATGTTATCATGTGACCTTGTGTTTTGGACAACGCCGAAATTTCGTTATGGCTTATACAAAATAGGTGCGTCTGGATCATCCGTCTGCAACAGCTCTTCAAGTTTCCGGTGATCAGAACCATAATCCACAAACTCCTCTTTACTCTTTCCTGCTTCCCAAGGAGAAGAGCCAGGGTCAATGACAGGGTTCAACGGCCAGGACACAATTTTTAAATTACCATACTCATCCTCAGCACGTGCTGGTGAACCCTTTCTTGGACCGCAATCTTTCATCGTAACATCGTCAGCATCACCTTCATTTTCTAGAGGCTTAAGAGAGTGAATATGTGCAGGCACATCTTTAGCGCAGATCTCCGTCGGAGTAGATGCTCGCGTCGATTCTTCTAAAGCGTCTCGCGAGTCAACAGTCGCTACACTCGTTCGAGGTGTATCGACAATGATCCCGACATCTTCCATAGTGCTGTCTACCTCGTTTTGGTCTGCTTCTGATGGAGCTTCTACCTCAACCTGATCTGGCTGAGACACCATGGTTGCGAATCCGCATATCTCATTGGCGTACTCAGTAGGCGAGAAGCACATAGCCTTTTCGTCAAAGCATATCCATTTCTTGGCCTAGAATAGAATGAGTACAATATCCAAAATACTTATCTTCAAACATACAGAAGCTATGCAATGCCCGAGCCAGAAAAGCCTGTCTGCTCGGGGTTCAGCCATGGATGGCGCTTCCAGTGAACGTTCATCTTCGTCAATCATCGCATCCGTAAACCAAAATTCTGGAAAGTACCACTGGCTGTAGAGCTGGCCACGCATAACAAAGTCTTCTGGAAGTGGTCGGCCAGGTCCTTCTTCTGGTTCGGGGAAGTCTTTGCAACGAAATATCGGGTTCGCAGCTCGGGATGGTGTAGATAGAGAATTCAAAAATAAGCAGATTCCGTTCCAGGGAACGTAGGTTTCTATGCACCTCATGGCTTGTTCGACGGTGATAAGAGTCCGAAGGAATACAAGATATACATGCACTAAGGGATGAACATTGGGATCCTCAAGGCGCCTCAGAGATATGCTCAAAGTACTAAACGCAATTCTGGAAGCCAGCCTCACAGCTTCCGTGGATGATCCAGAAGGAGACGACATAAAGCTCTCAAAGTCTGATGTTCCAAACTGGGTCGGTTGTAGGTTCCTTTGAGAATCCGAGGACTTGGAAAAACCGGGATGAAGAGCGTTACCTTTCATCTGATTAGCATTTAGGTAGATCTCAATCGCTCAACAATGACTTGGTCTGGTACCTTGGTTAACATTCTCAAAGGCCTCAAAGGCCAATCGAAGGATTGGTTTGGCTAGTCCTTGTTTGGCAATCCCGTATTCGAACATCGCAGCAATATTTGCAACAGCAGCAAATACTCCAAACTCCCTGAATCTAGCAGCGACCTTGGTGATGTAGTTATCGAACAGGTCATCTGCTTCAAGCCTTTGAATGACCTCGTCGAATTGGTCCGAAGGATCAGTGGGGCCCTTAATAAAGAGAATCCCATGTGCTTTGATAAAAATGGTTTCGAAAGAGGAAGACCGCCGCGTGGCTGATTCCTTCCCATTAAGAATAGGATTGAAGAGGGTCATGATACTTCCTTTGGCACTTTCGAAAGGAGTGACACAAGTCAAGGACCTAGTGTAAAGCGACAGCTGTTCGAGGGTGTAAGGACGAGCAAGGATGGCCAGATGATGATAAAGCCGTCCAACATGTGGGCTTTTGTCAGCCGCTTTGTTGTACCAGAATCGGGCAACATTGCTCCACACTTCCCGGTCCTTAGGCTCGTCATCCTCGATAGCCATACGATACCTACCCAAGTCTCCTAAAGTAGAAAGGCATAAGTCCATCAGATTCTATAAGAGTATCTTTGGGAACATATACCTAGACATTCAATCCAAGTATCTTCAAACGTCGACACCGTTTCGTACAGGAGAGCCATCATAGAGTACGCTATGTAAATAAAAGCCAGCATGTGCTCCAATGATTCAGGAAGTCTATGTCGCAGAACCTCAAGGAAAGCGTGAATTCCATGACGCCACATTCGGGCCGGCATTGAGTACTTGGCTGCGAGTCTACTTAAAGCTGGACTGGCAGACGGGTGCTGTGACGCTAGGAAAAAGTCATGGTGTTCGTGGAGGAGTTGCTTATGGAGTGCAATGAGCGATTGCCATTGATCATTTTTTAAGTTCACCCTTTTGGTTGGGTCCTTCTCTTGAGCGGCAGCGGACTGTCTTTCGTCGATATCGATGCACTTGGCTTCGACCATAACCAATCCAGCGTAGATCCCTTTGACTTCAACTACAAGCTGTTCATGAGATATAGGCCTTGTTTCTGGCTGTAGGAGCATTTCAGGCTCCGCTTCCGAGCCTTCGGGCGGTCCATCCAAAGGTGGAGAGTCACCACCGGAAAGCGCTTGCTCCGTTCCCGGTTTAGAGGGCTGTTGTGATTCTTCCCAAACATTAGTGCCGGGTTCATTTAACATGGACTGTTCCTGGCGGGCCTTCAGAGCCTGCGGCCTTCTATTCCTCTGAAGCAAGCCTGGTTTCCTGGGTTTGAACCCGTGGTCCTTTATAGGATTGAGACGACGTGAAGGATTATTCGCGAGACTCTGGTGCCTGTCCCTTTGAAAAGCTCTCCCGGAATTGGGATTGTCCGTATTGGGGTCCCATAATGAGGTCGACGCACCGTGGATATCACGTCTGTACTCCAAATCACTGGTCTGCTTACTCTCGTTGCTGAAGTCCTGGTCTCTACCAACAGAGAAGCCTCCAGAAGCAGTTTTGGCATGATGTCCTCTTGTAGTCATGGATTGTACCGCAGGACTTGCCAACGGTGAACCGGGTGACTCTGCCTCATCTTCAGCGCCTCGTTTTCGTGTTGGCGCATCAGGTGAGATGCCTTGATCATTTGACGCTAAGGGTCTGTCTTGCTGCCTGGGACGGTCCAGGCCTCTCCGGTGTTGACCGATCGTCAGCTTACCGGTATCATCGATCCATTCGCCTTGTGCTTCTGCGTAGCCTGGTGCAGAGAGTGGCCGTCCAGGACTGACAGGCGTCGATCCGAATGTAGGATCTTTCTTTGCGACAATCTTGCAGTTGGAAGACGGCTTGGATAGGGATCGGCGATCTGCAGCCTGGTGGGCCTTATTCTGCCTACTTTGATGGGGTGGTCAGCAACATCGGGCTTGAAGGTGACAAGGCTACAGCCTCGTTGGGTAGGCCGACAAAGGATTCCGATGAAGCCTTTCGTCCTGTGGAGATGTACGTACGCTTTAGCGAGAAAGAGCTCTTTTGCTTCAACCTCCTCTGTGTATCCGGTGACCTCTGGGGAGTGTGGATGCGCTTGCTTTGCGTGTTCCCACAGCTTGGGGCCTGCGTTTGAGGGCTCGTTGCAGATAGGACAGGTGTAGCGAGTGGCAGCTCCTCCTCTTGCAGCCGAACGAAATGCATCTTGAAATTTGCTGGCAACGTCGAGGTTCATTTAGTCGTCGTTCAGCAGGCTGTGCAGTACGGCCAAAGCGCGAATACTGGCTGGTTTGGGTGCTTGGTTAACATGATGGAATACAGTAAGCAGGAAGGCGCGGGGACACCGACAGGTAGGGCAAGAGTCCTAAGTCACTCATGCTTTGGTCTTCGGCGGGCAGCTAAGTTGAGGGTCTTTCCGACTGAATTTTTCAGAGACTTTTAACAGAATGATTGCTGACACTGAGAGGGAAGAGGCGAGAGACGTTCCAATGGGATGCCAGCTCTAGCGCATCTCAAAAGTTGAAAAAATTGGTTGTGAGTTCGCTTTTCATGCCGATGAGGCTCAAATTGCGAACAAGGCGATTAAGGCAAATCGCCGGTCAATTGATAGCATGCGGCTTCCACTTTTGGAACATGTACTTACCAGTCTTACAAGGAAGAGATACTCTACATATGGCACGGTTCTCCTTACCTCAGGTACTTTACTATAATTGAGGATCATCCTCGCCTCACACTCCCCGTTCAAGTCCCGCGCAGCATTCGGGAACAGGAGGACCTGTCGCCTGGTCGCCTTGTATTTGTTCGCCCTGGGGATTGCGGCCCCCTAAAATCAACCGGTCATGGAGGACAGACATGACAGACATCCTGCCTAGAGTTGAGAAGCTACACTGCTTCCACGTATTGTAGCCTCCTCAACTAGATCTCGCCGACTGGCTTGAGTATACACCAGCGTTGTGGGCGTGCTATCTTACGAATGCTCTACGAGAACTATTCAAAGCCTTAATTAAGCCTTGTCCTTTGAGGTGCTTCACCCTTCCATATCGCCTTGGACCGGCTAGGTTGGTTGATACGCCTCTTCTTGGGCTGCATGGTGAAGCTGGTCTGAAAGGCGCGCGCACTCGCGCAGGCTCTCTATAGGTAGGTATACTTGCGACGACCACCCCTTGCAGACAGTGAAACTTGATCCATGCCCTCTCAATATCACGATTACATCCAGTCTCATAGAGCTGAATGAGCTGACTAAAGCTCTACACTTATACCAGACCGCGAATTAGCTCCTTACGGCACAATTTATTTCACAGTGGGTGAAACAATGGCACAGAAAGGAGCACTTTCTGCGCCTAACCAGGACTTGTAGCGAACCTTGCCAGCGCTCATAACCAATGGTTCTTTGACAGGACCTCAGATAGCCTTGAGGGTAGAGGGTCTGAGTGACCAGCAGTGCTCAAAGGTTGGTAACATACGTGCAGCGTCGAGCGGCGATTGGTAGGCGAAACTAAAGCAAGGCTGGGGCAAGGCGTCAAATCTGTGACAGTCGACTTCACTCTCATTACGCTGGTCTGACTACGGATCATATCTGTCCATAAGGATTGAAGCCTTTACACCGTCCCGTACAAAGTCCATTGGCTACGCAAGACATTATATGGTGCAGTGGAGGATTGGGGGAAACCATTTTCTAGCGATAGGTTCCCAGACACTGGCCGTTTGATGGCTCGCTTTCTAGGGCACCACTCATCTGCACCACCACCATCTTTTCAAAGTTGAGAATAATGAGTAACGTACTCCATATTGGCGAGAGGAATCTACCCCCTTCCAGACTCGGTCACTTGAATCATGATCTACGTGGCTTACGGCTTGTCCAAGCAGTAACAAGAAGCTCATCTCCTGTATGTCCCCATCCGGTACTTCTCCTCCGCCCCTGGCCCCCAGATATGTGCCAAAGCTCTGCACTGGCTGAGAATGCACTGACATTGTGTGCATTCCCAGCTAGCATGCAGCAGTGGCGTTTCGCAGAAATTTTAGTGCATTGTTGTGAAGCAGTCGCTAGATTATATCGAGGATTGGGGTCTCTATTGGTGTGGACTTCTAGATGACCACGACCTTGAAAATGCTTGAAAGGGGACAAGGCAGCAAGATTCTGTGATGATCCTACCATTTTCATTAGACCACTGCCTACCCTTTAGAATGCATTTCATCATTATCCAACTTTATTTCAGCTGAAGTAGGTGGTGGCGAACGGAAATGCCTTCAACACGCCACCAATATGCTTGGCTACGTCCTTTTGGCGCCATCATTCTTTAGTTTCAGGCAGACTTACAATTATTATATTAGCATTTATACTACAGGCAAAAGTGGTTCTAACCACGATGAAGAGAAGCACAGATGGCTGCACATCGTGCAGATTCCAATCGTTACAAACGCTGATTTGCGTATCTTGAATCCCTACATGGCTAGTGTCCGATTTGTTGCCCTCTACATTTTTGGGGGCCTCAGAAACGCTTCTTGAGCTTGCAAAGTCCCGGGGACCAATTATCAATGTGTTTCCCATGTGGAATCAAAGCTGTCGGTTCAATGTACGCCTTCTGCTTGGTCTGATTCAGAATTGCTACCGCTGGAGTGGTGAGGTCTGTAAAGCTCTAATACATCGGTTTCTAACGCTATGAAACAGGCGGGAACATTTCTCGGAGAACAGTGCGGAGAGCCTTCACACTTTCTGGCTGAGATTAGAGGCCGCAAAGGCATCTCAATCAGTTGTTTGGCTATACAGAATTGGGTACCGGCACTGTTTAGCTGTGAAGGTGATCTACAACCACTCTCATACCATTCACGATTTTGATTATAGAAGGAGCAGATACTACAAACCTCTCATCGGCTAGCCACGCAGCTTTGCCTGCACCTCCGAACACCCGTCATTACTACCAGACACCAGAGCCTGGTCAAAGGTGTACGTACGCCTGGTCCAACAATTCTTCAAGCGTTTGCGGTCGAGCCTGACGCCATCTAATGATGGCAGGCCCACAATTAACAAAATACCCACACCCCCTTCATTCACAAGAATCGATTGCCAGGACACTTGCTCCACAATTTAACCACGGTTCCGTCGTATCCGGCAGAATTCTGAAGAAGAAAAGAATTGGTTCAATGCGCAGCCTGAGGACAATTACTGCCTACAAGACGCGAACCATTGCGCTCCTTTGGAGTGGCTCAATTCGCCCAAAATACCCTCATACAAGAAGCATGTTCTCATGTCGATATCCGCAAGGCTGTGTTGGGAAGTCTACCCAAGTTATGGATCAACGAAACGGAACTACACGTTAATTCCGCTCCGCGTGGCATCCACTATCTCTATCTGGAGATGGATACTTGATACTTACCTGTGGATGACTCAGTCTTTTCTCTCACAAAGTCGCCGGGGAGATGCGATAGGGGTAAAAGCCGGCATGGAAATAAGTGTCAATAGTTGAGAATGCGACCAAACCTCTCACTTGCATTGTGTGAGCAAAAGCAGCCTGGCTTGGTACGTTCATGCAGGTCGCGAAGCAAACAACTTGCTCTCTGCAACTACCCGGCTGTCATTGACGTTGCATATGCCTTAAAAAATGATAGGCTATGCACATCGCTAATATTCTCGGTTTCAGCAACCAGGCAACCTTGAGCATACTATCCAATTCCATTGCTCCTTTCGTGCGCACCGACTTGCAAAAGCTCTTTTGGAGCCGAAATTTTTTGAGTCGGTACAGAGTCTTCAGATTGATTTGCTCTGCCTGGAGGAGCAAAGGCTTATGTCGCCTTGAGTGAGCAAGGCTAGAGGCAGCAGCTGATTATGCAGAAAACTTAAAGCCGACTGTGACAAAGCTATCGATCTCTAAGGTCAAGGACTCGGGTCATATATTGAGACTCCATAGCCGTTTCTTCGGCGAAGACCGAGGATCTCGACGCCTCAATATGATGGCTTCCAACATCGCCCATGAAGTGGCAATCAAGCCTTCGCCAAGTCTGCAGTGGCCAGAATATCGAAAATAGAACTCAGTGACTATTCTATTATCATGGCTTCGTCTTGAATTACAGTCGACCAGCGGAGGGAGGCTCACCAATAGTGACCGTGTCCCGCAAGCAATGCCTGCTTCTGGCTCTAGTACTCGCTGATATTCTTGCTTAGACCAATATCCACCAACATGGGGAGAGTGTTTATTGGCAGTGTATACCATACATCAAGGTGAAAAGATAACCGGGTTACAAACGCAATATCTAGGCAGCCAGAATGGCAAAAGGTTTCGTACTTGGGTGGCGATACAATAGTAGCGTGGCAAATCAAGAAACGTACTGTTGCCCATGCCCAGCCATGCTTACGTGAGCGAAGATTCAGCACCGGATATTATTCGTCCGAGATCGGACTGAGCTTCCGTTGAAATTTTGAGCAGTCCAACTGCGAGCGGTAAGAACACTCATATTAACGTGTGACTAGATATCAGACAGACCTTGTTGTATATCAACACAACCTTCAATACTGGCAACACTTTCACCAAATCATGCCCATCCTCCTTCCACTCTTGTCATATCGGGCCGTTTTAGCCTTGGACCATACTCTGCTCCTCTTCAGCATTTGAGTTGATGACAGGCTGTCTTACGCAAGACGCTTTTGCCTTGATTTCGGCTCGGCCATGGCCCGGAAGAGATGGATGTATGACAAAACAACCAGGTTTTCAGCCTCAAGTCTCACCGCCAAGTTGAGAGAAATAAAGAAGCTGACAGGACCTCAGCTGCAGCATCGAGGCTTCTGACCGAAAAATCCTTTTGTGTGTCGTTTGACAGCAGGAATGCTGACCTCTACCCTTCGTCCGGGATCAGATGATATGTCTCGGTATGCGCAAAGCTGACACGAAATCACGAATTCGAACAAGAACCCTAAAGGCCCCCTCGGAGTCCGAGCTCCGTGCCAGGCTACGGTGTCACTACGGGCAATTACTCCAACCTTGTCTGGCCAGAGTGTAGATAGAACAGAGGCAAAATCGCACGACAGCAGGTGGCTACCGTAGGCTTTTACACCGAAGTCCGGGAGGCCGGATCGAGCTCGACCTTGTCATAGTATATGGCTATTATATTTCCGCTCCTGTAAGCACTCATCTGCTTAGGTTTAGCTTCACCTCACTTTCTTTTATCTCCTTGGCTGTGATTATGTTGTCAACTGGTGGCACGGGGGGGGAAGAGAATTACGTAGCTGAGTTGGAGTACGAGATAGAGTACCTAGGAATCGCCACACCAGAGTACGCTCGTAGTGTTTTCTTTTTTCCCAACTTTTGGCCGCTGTCTCTACCATCCTTTACCAATGAACCTCTATACTTTAAATCTCTGCCGAATCTAAACCCGCCACCGTCCGTATGCCGAGGCCTTTGGTGACGTTTCTCTTAGTTACGTGTACACCTCAAGCCACTCACTCATACCTCATCCCACTGTAACCAATCGCAAACAGGAAGCATCACCCGCAGGGACAGATCTCAAACCACAAGTGCTATTGATAACTTTGCCACAGAACCTAGATCTGTTCGCAAACCCTGCCAACACGGGACCGGCCGCTCCTTCTAGAAGGACAGGGGGCTTGCCGCATTCCGCCAACCATCTCATGATTTTGCCACAGTCCCGGTATTCGTATGTTATTTGCTTGCAAGATGAACGGCTTAGCTTGAGAAGCCGCAACCCCCCCGTGCGGTTTACAGGGTACGACTACGGGACCTAGTTTGGTGCACGCCTATGGGAAGCTGCTCTGTCTTAAGAAGATGTGTTGCTCTGCTCGACTTCCACACACAGTTAGCATGATGAGAAATCTCAGGACTTGAGACTACGTGGACCTCGGAAAATGATTCTGGCGGCTTTGATCCGAGTTGCTACATAGGCGCTACCGAGGCTCTTCCAGATACCGTGGTGCCCAACCGTGCCATGCTCTGGTCATCCTGCACTATAGTGAGGATGGCTGCTTGAGTCAATAATATACACGGTGAGAGGTGCGAGTTTCTACGGATGAGGAGCATACAGTGAATATGGCAATGAAAGTGCATGGTGTTGAGTGTCACCACTCGAAATCATGTGTGTCTAGACCATGTTTGCCAGATGCTGGACTGGGACCGAGAAAGGATACGGGATTTGATCTTGTCAAGTTTCCCTGGGAATAGTTCCTATCTACCCTAAAGTTATCTCTCTCCGCTCACTGTTGTTCGACTGCTAATAATAGCTATTTCGTCTGACTATGGCCATCGAAGTATCGATGGAAGTCTCGCGGTGACCATGAACGGATTTTTGGAGGCGCACACCAAGTGTGGAGGGATAGATTCGTCTTCACCATCAACTCCACCAACGTGACAAGTTGGCAAAAGCCATCTACTGGTTACCCTTTGGGAACAAAGAGTCGCTAAAGCAATTAAAGAGCTAATCCAGAAAATGCATTAGAATTCTACGCGGCGAGACTCGAGCCTTGGAACCAGATTTTACGGGGATAGCGTCATAATACTAATGGAAACACAGCGAAAGTACAGAGAAGGGTACAAACCAAGAAAAGACCGGGTGCAGATTTGTTCACACATACTCAAGATGTGGAAAATTGATGGGGTTGGTGATAGATCCAACGCTTGGGACACGATCAAGCGGACGTATTCGACCAAGCAGTTATTACACCACTAACATACTGGTCGTGTATCCACAATACCGAGAGACAACCGTTGCAATTGAACTCCTTGACCACGTCTTCAAATCCTGAAAAATAGACTGATGGCCCAACGGTGGTTGTCCGGGCGCGAGCTCCGGTTTCTGCGCAATGACTGTACAAGAAGAATAGGCTTCGAAGAAGTAGGTGAATACGCAGTTGGTATGGGTGACATATATCCTTAGGCGACGAAAATCTAGAAAGTGTGCCTGGGAGCTTATTGGTCTAAAAGGGACAGGCGGATCAAGGACCGACGAGGCTGACAGAGCGCGGCAAGTCGACAAAAGCAAAACCGAACATCAACCACTGCGATATGCAGAAGAGCAGATTTTAGTATGGGAACTTATCCAAGACACGAGCAGGGGGCAGCCGCTGGGACATAAAAAGGGGCATACTGCAGCACAAAAGCTCAACAAAAGTAGAGACAAGGAACCATCGCAAGAAGATAAAAAAAAGCAAACTGCTACATAGAAACTCGAGAAAGGCATGAGCAAGGAGCAAATACTGGAACATGCGGAGGATCATGATGGAGAACGAACCCCCAACTAAGGAAAGGGCAAGGAAGGACGATTGGACTGCTGACAACAAGACAAGATGTTGAGATTGATGGAGGTCAGGAGGATTAATTCTATCTCTGGGGGGTCTCTAGGCTATGTATGTACCCGCATAGCCGTGCGCATATAAGAATGAAACAGGGGTTGGAGAAGGACCGAGAGCACCCCCTGATTGCCAACACGAGGTGCTGCAGCATCATTTCCAACACAAGAACAATAATCCACCGCGTGGGGATTCCTTTTCAACGTGACGCAAGACTAAAACATACATGGGGAAAGCGGAAGAACGACTCAAAGAAATATGATCTGCCAGGACCTTCTCCGTTACCAGGAGAAGTGGCATGCCTAGCCACATACCAACGTAAAGCTGAAGACCGACGCCTTGATATTACGAGTCCATCAAAAGTCATAGGCGGGGAGCCCGCAATGGAAGACGTATGATTTGCACCGCAGAACGAGGGGGCCGCTGGCACGCCTGCTTCGACCTAATGCTGATAATTTAAGTCGACCAGAAGCAAAACTATAGACCGAAAAAAGTTCAGAAGAAGGCCTTATCAATATGCTGAGAAGGGAAGGAGTAAATGAAGAGGTTGAAATGGCGAAACCTATAGCGTTGAGCATGGACGAGGATGCTGAAAGGGGATAGAGCAACTCCTCTAGCGTTGACATGCAGAAAACGATCCTCTTCAAGCTTTTCCCGAAAGATTCCAGTACAGATCATACTGCCATCACTCGAGACGCGGTCTCAGAGGACCCCCCTCGCTCCAAAACAGCCAACCCAATCACCAACCTAACAAACAAGAGCGCTCCCATGCCAGCTGGGACAAAACAATGGAGAACCCTAGCTCCAGCGAGGGCAAGATTGTTGACTGCAAAGCCATGAAAAGGCCTAAACACGGTTGAAAATTTTGAGTATACACGCACTTAAGAACAAAGGCATTTTAGCAATCACTCTTCAGACTGCTATTCAAACGCAAAGCTCTAAACATCATTCAAGGACAAATCTGAAACACTCAACCACGAAAGTTTGCCTGACATAAAAATAGTCGCATTGCGTCTGAAACGACAAACACAACCTGTTTCTACAAGCCTTTGTCCATCCATCCATCCATCCATCCATCTCCTGCCCGTCTGCAAGAAACCACGGCACCACGCAGCTGAGGCCGTAGGACAATCTGAAACCCCCCTTTCTTTCTTTCTTTCTTTCTTTCTTTCTTTCAATGTCTCATATTCTTGCCCATTCTCCATCGCGTTTCAATCACTTCACAACTATTTTTTTTATACAGATAATGGCAGGCCTTCCTTCCCCCAATGGAGCTCCCCCTCATTCAAGAAACCAGCAGCCTCACAACCATCGCAGAAATCCACTTTGCCCACTCGCAATCCCCGTTTGCCAAGCAAGAAAAGATGCCTGCTGAAGCTACGCTCCCTAAGCGTCCACATCTCACACCACACGACCTACATCACCCAACAACAACAACAACGACAACAACAAAACCCTCCATACAACTCTCCCAACAACCCTCCTCGTCGCCCCCCACCCCCACCTCCTCCTCCTCCTTCTCCTCCTCCCCCTCCCCAACCACACCCCCTCCGTCTCCCCCACCACCAACACACCCCCGACCCCAACGAAAAGCAGCCACAGAAGCCCGTCAGCGCCTCCTCGACGCCTACGCCCTCTATCCCTTCGAAAAAGAAGACGCAGACTCAGACAGCGAGGACACATTCCCAAGACCCCGCGCGCCGCGACCGACTCCTGTGCACTCGGGTGATGAATCACGTGAAAGCGATAGTGATAATGATGTTTTTGTTGACGAGTCGGAGGAGTCTGAGTGCTCTGGATCGGGGAAGGGGGGGTTGGGAGGGAAGAGGAAGAGGAAGAGAAAGAGGGAGAGGGAGAGGGAGAGGGAGAGGGAGAGGGAGAGGGAGAGGGAGAGGGAGAGGGAGAGGGAGAGGGAGAGGAGTGTATTGGAGGTGAATGGGGTAGGGGATGAGGGGAGGAGAAGGCTTAAGGTAGTGTAGATGGGTGGTAGTGTGGGGAAGGAGGAAGCGAATGAATCTAGGGTCAAGAGTAGGGATGTGATGAGGGATATGTTGTTGGGAAAGGCAAGCCGGGCTTCGTGGGGATCTTTGTCGGGGCCAGCGGAGGGGCTTCATGGTGGATACTGGGGCCAAGAGGTGCGTCGAGCTGGATTGAGTGATATGGGCCGGACTATTGGCAGTAATACGCCCAGTTGGCGTCATGGGGTCTGGACCAAGGGGCTTGAGGGATCCACGTTCGAGAGGAGAAAGGGTGGTGCGAGAGGAGGACCTGTTGATGGCAGTGGGTATCGAGTCTCGAGGTTCTCTGAGCATTTCTGATCACTGTTGGCATCATAGAAGCGTATTTGCTGCTCTGGGCTCTGAAGACAGGCGTTCAGGCAGGGGAACGTGTACCTAGAACAAGTATTGAATCATGATATTAGCAAGGGTATCTTCGCTCCAGTGCCAGGTGCTGCAGCAGATTCGACTTCTCGCATGCATCTTGAACCAAAAATATAAATACTCCAAGACCATCACTCTTCGTAACTACCACCCCCTCCATCGCCACCAGCATCATAGTCGTCCCCGGCGTCATCTCCTCCGTCATCAAAGTACTGCTCCGCGTTATAATCCCCACCGTCCTCGTCGTCATCAAATTCATCATCCACCTCTTCTTCATCCGCCATATCCTCGTCGTCCGGGTCTCTCTCTTCCTTCGCATCTTCCTCGTCCTCCGACAGATCGGCATCTCTCTCATAGCCCGAAATCTGTAAGGACTTGCCTTTGGTATCGGTACTGATGACGCCGTTGGTTTCGGTGGCGGTGGGATCGATGGTCGACCAGAGTTCTTTTGGGAAGAATTTGAGCACTGAAAAGCCCCTCAGCACCTTACTTATTCCCGCTTCTCTACCTTCGTAGCAGTAAACGAACCGTAGGGTCTGGTATCCAGTTTGGGGATCATCCTCTTCTTCTTCGTATACCTCTGACTGTATTTGGGCATGCCCTCAAACGGATTGAAGGCCGCCGCAGCAGACGTTTTCCCCGACTTGCCCACTCGGGCATTGTCCCCAAGTACTGTGTAGAGAGGGCCGTTTTTGATGCTTTCTCGCAGTTGACGGAAGCAGGCGATTTGGGATTTCTCTTTCTCGGTCAAGGGTTTTGGCTTGGGGACTTTGAAGGCCTGAGGAGATGTGTCAGTGGGGGTACCGAAAAGAGAAGATGATTGGAGAGCTCAGTACAGGGTATAGAGGGGTGGGCTTGGGCTTGTCAAGATCGAGCTCGGGATCCCAAGGTAGGTCTACTCCGCCGATTCTGTAGAGGTCGGCTTTGCCTTCTTTCTTGATGCGGGGGCCTTGTCTTGCTCTGGCAGCTCCAGCCATGTGGTATAAGTTCTTCTTGCAGTTGCTGTAGCTTGGGAGGTTTCAGCAGCATTCAGCGCAGGTTTCTTTCATACAACGTAGCGGGGTCGGGGACGTTTGGAATTGACTCACTGGTTTCATCTTGGCGGAGAAGACACCAAGCCCTGATTTTTGTATATCGTGTTCGGCATCTCTTCGAATGTCCAGTAATGTGTATAAGAGCTCGGCCTATGCTGATGGTCACGACTCGTTGACTTTCACGCTGGTTGTCACATCTCGATTGGTGGCTGTTTTGCGAAGGACGACCTCGATTGTGTTGATACCGGATCTTTTCCTCAAACCATCTACTCGTCACCAAACCGTGACGCAAACGCGGCATGGCGCTTCCAGCGCTTTTAGTCCAAGTGCATTCTCATCTGCTAGAAGTACGAAATGATCCTGCCAAACCTCTGAATCAAAAGCTACTGGAACAGGTTGGCAGGCAAGTTACTGGTATGTGCCGTCTGTTTTCAAGGTTTGGCCCAATCCCATGGGGCTCTTCCCCCCTGGATCATGTATATACTAATAGTGAGCTATCAGAACTGATTGAAGAGTCATGGCGAGATACACTGCTCAACGAAATTTCGGACCTCCCTACACTACAGCAGGATCCTACGCCGGCCATAAACCTCATCAGCGTCTTGATCTTGCCCACAAGATATGACTTCACTCGCGTACTTGCGATCCAACCACTGGTGGACTTCGCAGCTGGATTTTCATCTCCCTTGCCTTCTATCAATCACGCCGTCCTTTCCCTCCTCGAGAAAGCGACGTACCGGAAAAGCGACACCGATATAGTGGCTGGAAAGGCCGACGTGGTTGCAGCGTTGATCAAGTTATGGCTATGCACTCCAGACACAGCAGTGGCCGGGCGGGCACATGACGTGATAGTAAGGTTACTGTTGGCCGATGAAGTGGAAAATACCATGAGTGACAGTGGAATCATGGAAGAAGGCCTTATGTGGAGGAGAATATTTCGTGATAGGGACATATACGGCTCCATCTTCTCAATCTGCAGCCTCGGGACAGCAGCGCAGGAAGGGCCACTGTCGAGGTCAGAAAAGACAATCGCTCAGGCAAGGTTGCTGGATATGCTACTAAAGATTGACTCGAACCCCGTGAGGACGTCACAGATACCGGAGGTCGAGCAACGATTCGGTGTCGTCAACGGTGGACTGCTGCATTTTGCAGCGAACCATATGATCGACTATCGGGGCGATGTGCTGATGCACATGACCTTGATCGAATTTTATGCAAACTATCTGGGTATAGGAAACACTTTCGCGCTGCAATTCCTTCGAAATAACGGACTCCACACCCGTTCAATGGCATACTATCTCGAGCCCGAGAAGCAGGATTCACTGGACCTCACGTACCTGTACGGTTCTTCGGCTAAATACGTTTCAACCTACTGCTCAACATTTCCGCAAGACTTACTTTCATCGCCTACAGCGGGCCTCATCCTCTCGCGCGTTACACAAGCAGTCGAGAACACATCCTCGAGCCAGTGGGCACAGGGGAAGACCCCCAAGCATGACCTGAAGGTCCTAATATCACTCCCACGTGTCATGCTCATACCCAACACACAGGACACTTCTCCACTATTCTTCATACCCATAAAACCCGCAAACCCCGACGCTTTGGCAGCATTAGCTCACATTCTGCACGGTGGCCATGGGAGTATGCCCGAAGAACAAGCCGCTGCAAGGGCTCTATTCTACTTGGAAATGGAAACGCATCCGGACTTTTGGGAACGTATCGTGGTTACCGCTGGTACCGTGGCGATCAAAGAGAGCGCACTATCGGCCATTTCGTTAATTGGAGCCATCATTACGGCAAAGTGGTCGCCACTCCCAGACACCGAAGTCACTGTCTCTACCCCATACAAACTTCCATCAGAAACGGCTCTGGCGAGCAAGTGTCACGCTCAATCGCTTCCACAGTCAGGCATCGAAGCCATCATGACTCAACCAGCTCTTGGAATAGTTGGCCCGTACCTGATGAGGCCAGCCCAAAGTTTCGGCACTCTTGTGGGCGGAGGTCGGGGGGATGTTGAGAGCGCTGTATATAAGATTGCTGCTGCCAAACACGATGTGCTTATACAGCTGCATCAGAAGCTCAAAGATTGGGTAGAGATCCGGGGCGAGGGTCACGAGATGGTGGTAGCTGTTGCAAGACGGGTTGCGCAGGGACCTATGGGCGGAACTAGTGAGGCTGGAGGCCGGGTTGGAACCATAGAACTGTGATCATTTAGGTGAATGGATGATGATGTTATGAGAGCATGCATGAGGCGTTCGTAATATACTTGGTTTCGAGAAGCCAAGGTTAGCGGCATGATACCAATGGAGTTGTACGCATAAAAACACGGATACTCAAAAAATCGACGGGCGCTCGCATGGGGGAATACTAGTGGCCTAGGATTGTATATCATTCATGCCAGCTGCTATCATATATCGATCGTCTATGTTGTATAGCATAAAAAAACTGACCACACAACCCTACTCCACTGCACTTAGTGTCCCCGTTCAAATGAAGGCATGCATACACACACCGGCACAAACGAATACGCATATAGATGGATGGACACAACACCGGGGCCAGCATACCTACCTCAGCTCGGCCATAAGACGTGTCCCTGCGCTAGAAAGGACTCCCACGCATAGGCGGCATAGAGCTGGAGTAATGCTACACATAGCTCGCTAGATATAAGCGTGGTAAGAAGACAGGAGAGGGAATAGTGTTTGGGCGGGACAGAAGAATGCTATATATAGCTCTGACAGATTATCGAACCAAATGAAGAGCCACCTGCTCCTTATGACCGCATAAAATAAACAGAGCTTGGTGCTAGCCTGGAACTTTATCCCCTGCCCATGAGGCATTCTATGAGTCACACCAGGGATGGACGAACCACCTGCGGCTGAAGGCTACAGAACGAGAGAGACCCCTTAGCCCGCAGATCCACTATAGCGAATTAGCAAACATCCTACACCACTCCAAAAATCCCCATTAAAACCCGCAACCCAACCACCACCAACAGCACAAGTACTCCGAGCCTCGACAAAAAGCGCGGTGGCGGTGGAAGCTTCTTCAGATACACGTACACACCCACACATTCATACGCAACGACCAGCAGCACAGCCAGTGCCAAGCCGCCGAGCGCTTCGACAGCTTCACCCAGAGACGAGAATGGTGAGTCGTCCGCGGAACGTGTGAATAATGCAGCTGTGCAAGAGAGAAGTGAGGAAAAGGGATATCTGGTGGTGAGTGAGGTCAGGACGCCCTTCACAGTGCGACGGTCCTGCTGCAAGTGGCTGAGATTCGTCACGGATGCGCTGGCAGCCAGAGGTAGGTCTTGTTTCGTCGGAATGCGAGGTAGATCCTGCTCCATCAAATGGTTTTTCGCGAGTGCAAAGCCGGGCATGTCGTCAAAGATATCAAGACCGACGTCTTGAGCCGGTATGACGGGGTCGTCTTCTAGCTCCAGACCCTCTGTTGTGTGCTCACCGAAAAGGTCGCCAAGGCGCCAGCATGGTATTCCCACTCTTGTTAAATCTTGAGCTGGGATCAGAGGATCGCTTTGTCCGTCCGAAGCGCCAGGCTCGTTTTCGCCGAAGAGCATGCCTAGGGTGAGGCATGGGACGCCTTTCCAGTCTGGAGAACAGGTTGCACAGGGGCAGTGCAGAGTCGATTCTCCCGTGATGTGGTTGATATACAAGATCCGCAATCTGCAGTTTTGAAGTTTTTTGCTGTGACAACCTTTCATCCAACGAAAACCATCGGATCCCAGGTAAGTCTCCTCACTTCCACGATCTCTATCACCTACGAAAGAGCACTTGCAGGGAGCGAAAAGCCTTTCCCATGATCCGGGAAGAGGCGAATGCTTACTTTCAGAGCTCGACCAACCAAAATGGCAATCTAAACAAGGACACAGCCGCGTAGAACGCCGGAACCCATTCCAAGAGAACTTGAAATTTGAATTCATCATCTCATCTGGGCAGTAAGCACAAAATGTGTGTCTCCCCCAGTAGCGAGGGGTTGGCGGGTGGTGATCTGTAATCGATTAGCTCACTTCTGGCCAGATCAAAATAAGCAACCAGTATACCTGCAAATCGCAACCTTGAACCCCAAAAAAAATCTTCATAAGTTGCATCTATATCATCCTCGTTCCCCTTGCCTTGTTTTATTTTTAGATGGGCGCAGACCATAGTGAAGATTCGATCGCGAGAGCCTATTTCATCTTCACAGTCCTCCAGACCGCTATCTTTGGCACGGCCAGGTAGTCCTTTGGCAATTGAAGGTGAAACACATCTCTTAGCCATTCCAAGTGCTGTCTGACCCTGTGGCCCCGATTTGATGACGTCTGCTCCTGCTTCCAGCAGGACAGTCACAACTTCCGTGAAACCAAGCCATATTGCGTATGTGAGAGGAGTGCCCTTGTTTTCCATACAACTGCAATCTTCAATACTTCTACTATAGTGATGAAGTTCGTTCACATCATAACCATTCCTGAGAAGAAGCTTAATGGCATATACGTTACGCACGTATACTGCAAGTGTCAATGGGGATTCGTCGATATTCTCGTTGGTCAGGAAGCGGAGGTTGCATGACCAAAAGCGTGCAGGAAGCTTCGAATCACGAAATAGACCAGCTTCGAGCAGTAATCGCACAATTTTGTTGGGGATATAATCATCGCTGCTTGATCTGCTATATCTGATGTGCTGTGACTTTGACTGAAGGAGCGCTGTCTGAAATATCCGGATCAGGCTTTCAAAGATGGCTTGCTCATCATCAAGCTCTTGCAATGGGCCGATCAATTTCAATGCCCGCTCCAAGAAGTGACAGAAAGACTCTGACTTGCTTGAATCGAGAAGCTGGGTTTTCGAGTTGGTTTTCGTGTGTTCAAGAAGTCGAGTTGATGTTTCTAGTGATAGACAAGCTCCGTAATCCAACAAAAGGAAAGCCATGTCCGAGCGTCCTCGTTTTGTAGCCTTTTCAAAGTAATACGTCGAGAGGTCTCCTAGTAAGAGCCCATGGAAAAGCAGAGCTTCTAGCATTGACATAGATCCGCCAACGCTTAAGCTTAAGAGAAAGCGATGGCGAAGAGATTCGTGCGCTCTATTGATCTCGTCGGTGAGGCGCTCAGCACTGATATAAAACTGCAACGCATTGACTGGAAAACCCTGGAGCTGACGGGAGACGCTCTCGTAACAAGATGACACGGTCCTCACTAAGCACGCAAATATCCATTGGCTAGGTGGCGATAGATTTCCGATCTCTGTAATGTCGAAGTTGGGACAGACACTCTGAAGGTACCAGAGACCGTGGTCACTCATCAAGATAGAAGTAAAGTCGATGGAGGCTGGTAACTGTGCTCCCGCGCCCATCAAGTTTGAGGTTAGCATGATGGCTCTCTGAGTTTCTGACAAATAGCCACGAGCCCTGTTTAAGAGTATGTCATCAGAATCCAAGACGCTCGCTTTACACGGCGGATGATGAACATTAGCTCGAGAGGGCTCGCCATCCGGGGGTTTAGAATCCTTGATCCCTTCAATGCGAATGATGATCTTGGTGAGGAACCGGCTACACAGTGGTTAGAAAGTCGTCGATCTTGAATTGGTATCTATGTCCAGTTACCTGCCTACTTCTCCCCCAGGGAGTGAGATATGTCCTTGCTCCAGCGCGTCTGCAATTGGTCTAGCATCACGTTGCTTTTGTGAAAGCCTCCCATCCGAAGATGACACAATACCCAAGCAATAAGATACGATGTCCTAGGTGCCCTTGGATGAGCTTCATTGACAGAATTTCGCATGGTATGAGGGATATCATACCTCAAAGACATAATCTAGCTTGCCAATCTCCGCAATTGCACGCAATCTCCGGTCCAGATTGAGGTTACTAATATGATGTAGCTCGTCCACGAGCGGCTCTAGACGCCTCCCAGTAGGGAGAGGGCCCCATGTAATAGACGGTGTGCAGCCGTGACGTGCAATTTGCATCGCGATGTCGATTTTCATAATAAGACTGGAGAACCAGGGCGGTGGTTGGAAAACGAACCTGATCCTCTTTGACCGACAGGACACAAGTTGCGCAAAAGCAGCTTCTCCCTCGTTTATTTCAACATCAATGCTCTCGACATGCTCTACTTGCAAGCTTCCAATGGCAAAATGATACTTGCGTGAATGCCATTCAACTGCATAGACGAGTCCGCTGGAACTGGAACCGCGGTACCATGGATTCCGACTGTCGATAACCTTAGAGCAATAGAGAGAGAGCTCGGGATTTTCCACGCTTGGACGAGAATGCCTTTTACGAACAATGGGCTGGTCTGTAACGATGTTGAAGGCTTGCTCAATAGCCCAGGGATTTTTAAATCTGCCCAGTTCCGATTGAACGGCCTGCACCAAATCAGTCTGAGTAGCCTGCAGTGAATCTTGCAGTCCCGTCAGCTTGGACAGATGTTCTTGCCGCGATGTCTCGAGCATTTGCCCAAAGGACTGAAGCTTCTCTCCAATCTGAATAGTGTACGAGCTGAATCACAAGGATTAACACAGCGCTCATAGTGACAAAGATTAAATTACCTGTGCATCAGCAAGTGAATATAGCCCATATCGGCCTTGTGCGTTAACAATTGCTGGCACCGACTTTCCAGGGCCTTTTCAGAAAAGAAGTGCCTGACGCGCCTTCGGAGATGCCTTCTCGTTATTTCGCTGCCTTTAGTACACTCTAAAATCTTGGACATCTCCAGGTTAAGTTCTCTGAAGTCATTGCAGACACTAGTAGATGTCGACTTCCATCGTGATAGCAGGCTCTCGGGGATGCCCACTCGTTCGTAGGCGTCACTAACGGCTTGCATGTCTTTGAGCAGAGCTTCATTTTCCGCTATTGCATGGCTTAATCGCTTGAGGTTGGTGGGCGAGTCTCGAAAATTGGTCCAGAGGGTGTGTACTGTCTGAGCGCTGTCTCCAACAACAGCGATGAGGGTAACGAGGCTGGCGGCAAAGCCGACAAAAGTCACTGCCGCTTCCATGAGATGTGATATGTCCCGGTTCAGACTCGTTATCAGCTTCGAACTTTCATTTACGTGTGGTATTCAGCGCTGTGTACGGTGCAGTTGAGGGACAATCGAACATATCCATCAGGCAGCGACCCGACACAGCGTGAGGCGCAATCCTGAGCTAAGCCCCAGCCTGCATTTACTCGTGCAGCCGGGCCAATGATCAAGTACCAATAAGAAAAGGGTATAGGGATACACGGACGACGAATCAGATTGCATTGTAGATGGGCCATGATGGCATAATCTCGTCGTTATGTGTTCTTGTAGGAGAAATAGAATCGTAGAATTTCAGCACAAAGATCACTCTTCGTGCGCAGACTGGTTGCGAGTTATCACCAAATGAATAAAGGTCTGGAAGCGTAACAACCTATGAAAATAGTAGTACTTAAGGCTATTACTGTGGCCTTTTATATATATGGAAAAAGAAGGGCCATTTCCTAGGGCTAGGATAACCGCAACACAACTAAGGTAGTACTTCCATATGATTATTTATCAAGAAACCCTGCCAAGGATTCTCCAGTTCTGTGCAGACACTCAGAAATTCTGCTGAGTCATTCCGGAAAATGAATTTTAAACACCCTTCTGGCGTGATACATACATGCAAAGATGATGACAGAAACAAGATGACAGAACGAATATGACAGCAGCAAATATGACAGCAGGAGAAGGAGAGGCCATTGATACTTATCTGGCCCCGGGACTCCGTCAGTATCAGACACCCTTGATTCTCACTGTATCGCGAGAATGCTAAATCCCGTAGAGAGAGCCTCTGGCCAGCCTGAGAACCCCTTTGCTGCTCTGATTCCAGACCAGCACATCGCCATCGTACCATCTTTCACACTCGAATCTGGAGCCACCCTCCTCAATGTCCCAGTCGCATACACTACTCGGGGGAAACTCTCTCCGAACGGAAACAACGCGTTGGTCATATGCCACGCGCTCTCTGGGAGTGCCGATGTGGCTGATTGGTGGGGTCCGCTGATGGGAGGGGCTGGACGAGCCTTCGATATGACAAGGTTCTTTATTGTCTGCCTCAACAGCTTGGGAAGCCCATACGGAAGTGCAAGTCCTGTCACCAACGTGAACGGCGATGCAAAACGCGAGCGTTACGGCCCCGAATTTCCTTTGACTACGATCCGAGACGACGTCAAGTAAGCGCCTACTACATTGGTTCTCGGTACTCTCTGACATACAGCAGCATACATAAGCTCGTTCTCGACGACCTAGGAGTGAAACAAATTGCAGCGGCTGTCGGAGGATCTATGGGAGGCATGCTGGTCCTGGAGTATGCCTACTTCGGCCCCGATTACGTTCGAGCGATAGTACCAATAGCAAGTTCAAGCCGTCACAGTGCATGGGGTATTAGCTGGGGCGAGGCGCAGCGACAAAGCATATATTGCGATCCCAAATACGATGATGGTTATTACTCGTTCGATGACCCCCCAGCAACAGGACTCGGAGCTGCACGCATGTCTGCATTGTTAACATACCGGAGCCGAGACTCCTTCGAGTCAAGGTTTGGACGGAATACTCCGGATCCATCACGAAGGCAGGCCATTAATGGCACTCAACATGCTACAACACCACTGAACGAGCACTGGGCGGTTCACAATGACGGTCACAGGGGATCTCGCTCCTCTCGGCCCTCCAGTAACCATGGGAACATGACACCTCCTTCTACCCCTCAACCCAATGCGCCGCAATCTGCTGTTGCGAATGGCAATACAGTTCAATACACCGACCCTCAGTTCCATGGAGCCACAACCTTCTTACCTCCTACTCCGCCAACCCTCCTTGCGGATCGCAAACGCGCAACAACTTATTTCTCCGCTCAATCATATCTACGGTACCAGGGAGAAAAGTTCGTGAAGCGCTTTGACAGCAATTGCTACATAGCGATCACGCGGAAGCTAGATACACATGACGTTTCGAGGTACCGCGTACCTCCAGATACGCCCGATCCCGTCGCAGCAGCGCTATCCCAGATCAAGCAGCCAGCTCTGGTCATCGGCATTGAGAGCGATGGGCTTTTCACATTCGCAGAACAGCAAGAGATGGCAGCCGCAATACCAGACTCAAGGCTGCAGACAATTGATAGTCCAGAAGGTCATGATGCTTTCTTGCTGCAATTCGAGCAAGTAAACAAGCATATTCTGGACTTTTTCAACGAGGTGCTGCCTGATATTATGGAGGGGCCAGGACTCAATTTACGTGACAATGAGGGCGATGAACTGGAGGAGTTGACGGCAATGACAAAAAGCAGCACATTCGGCGAAGCGGAGGTTGGTGATATCACGGCTTGGTGACACGGTTGTAACCCGGGCCTGCAAGCACTATGGGGTTAAGTGCCATGCACCATCTTAGATATTATAGATGATACCCCGATACTCTATCTATCTATCTATAAATCTTTCATGCCTTATGCAAAATTCCTCCTCGCATATCCATCGCTCGAAACACAGCGCTGAACAACTTTCCCCTCGAAATTGCCGCTCGTTGGGATTGACATCCCACGTTGATATTCCGTATCTCCCTCAGACCTGTTTACAAATTTGTATATAGTACCCAAAACCTGTTGTACTCTGCGGCAATGATGTTCAACTAATCCATGAACCTTCCTTGATACAGGTAGCTATTGATGAACCTCAACATGTAGATCCCTCAAATATGGAGGATTATATGGAGGGCTTCCGATATGCTGCACCACCACATGCAGGCGCAGGCAAAGGGCTCGAGAGAACCGTAATTTGCATGCTCCACCTTGGCAACATACGGTCCGCATGTCCCTTTGACCGGGATCCTAACGGCTTCCCAGCCAAGCCTCAGGCGCCTCAACTCCAGCATCTCAAAGATAGTACACTCGATGCGTTATGGGAAGGTGCAGTCTATTAAGACAGGAGCAAAATACAGCCTCTTGAAAAGCGCATTGCCAGCTATGGAGGCGCGTCAGATATCTCCTGCACAGAGGTTCGTGATAGCATCTGGCGTCCCTAGGGGAGAGGTGCTGCGGAGAGAGATGTAACCCGAGTTGTATCTCTGACTCGTTTGACATGGTCTTAATGCTTAGATAGAATAGTATTCATATATATCATGGGCTCTAGGCCACCATGCCCTCGCAAATCCGTCAATGAAGCAAAGCTTTTCATCAACATAGGCGAACTCTTTACAGAAGTCATCGCCATAAATTCTCTTATTCCCTAACGATGCTGGGCCGGGCCGGCCGCCGACAAGGCAGACCGCTGGGTCGATATTAGGCCTGTGGCCCCCATCCAAGGGACACCACCAACAACTCTTTTTGCAGCTCCTGCCCCAGCTCCTACTATAGTCCCACTTCCAACATGGTCACACCCACAATCAATAGGGGTCATTACCACTGTGCCACTGCACTTTGACATACCTAGTCGATATTAGACCATTGCCCCCAACGACCAACCCCCACCAAACGTACTCGTACAAAAGCGACCAAGACCCACACAGTTATCACAATGTCGACGGAACAGCATGAAGCATGGTTCATTTACCGCCATGGCACCACTGACATCCTCGTGCACGGCTCGCAGCCTCTGAGTCCACAGCATGCGCACCACCCAGAATTCTCCATTACTATCCCGGACATCCAAAAGCCCAGAAAACCATTCCACTGCCCCCTCAAGACGCTCTCTCATTATCCAGGCCCACATCTGGAGATTCCTCGCCCGCATCGGCTTCTGGCTGCACACATTCCCTAAGCCATCACCCCCAGCACCCTCCTTCATCCATTACTACACCTCCACCGCCCTCCATGACGGCACCAACCCCGCAAGCCTCCAGCTGGCCTTTTACGTCCCCGCCGACTACGCCTGCCAGATCCAGCACGGCAAGCGATATCCCGTCGTCGTCAACTTCCACGGCGGGGGCTTCACAATAGGTCGACCCTCCGACGACGCACGCTGGGCCGCGACGCTCGTCCGCAACCTTTCCGCTGTCGTCATAGCCGTAGCATACCGTCTAGCGCCCGAACACCCATTCCCCACCGCAGTCGAAGATGGCGTCTGCACACTCCTCCACATATCCGCCCACGCCGACGCGCTCGGTCTCGATGCCCGCAAAATATCCCTAAGCGGCTTCTCCGCCGGCGGCAACCTAACCTTTACGATCCTCCTGCGCCTACAAACGTACCTGCAATCCCTCGCGCTGGACCAAGTCGTTCCGCCCCCTCGCCCCTCCATCGTCGCGATAATCGCCTGGTACCCGAGCCTAGACTACCGACTCTCCCGCTCCCAACGTCGGGCCACGAGCCTCCGGCCCGACAAAACGCTCCCTGCATTCCTTACGAACCTCTTCGATGCCTCATACCTCCCCGACCCATCTACATGCGCGACGTCACCGTATGTCTCTCCCGCCGCGGCCACCGATGAGGCTCTGATAACGGCACTACCGAAGGATATAGCGCTGTATATATGCGAGTGGGACATGCTGCTGCAAGAAGGGATGGAGTTTGGGGAACGGCTGGAGAGGTTGGGGAAACGGGTACGGTGCGTGGTTGTTGGGGAGAGGGGGCATGCGTTTGATAAGAAGCCCTGGCCTTTTGGGCTGGATCGGAAGGTCGGGGTGTATTATGGGCAGGCGTGTGGGTGGCTTTGTGGGGTGTTGGAGGAGTTCGAGGGGGAAGGGTTGAGAGAGGGAGCCGGGTAAATCTGCTTATGTTTATGGGGGTATATACATATACATATACACTGAAAGTAACCGATTGATGGGTAAGTATATATCCGCCTACCTAAGCTCCTTCTCCTTCCCTCGTGATCTATCCAAGCTATCAAACCCAAACCTAACCTTTCCAGCACCCCTCCCCTCTCTCCTCTCCCTTCCCCTCCTCTACAAACCCACCGACCAAGCCTTACCCGTCGAATTAACCAACCCCCCTTTCCAACCTTCAAGCTTTATCCATCCATATACATCATCGTCATATCCCGCAATATCGAAGACATCCAAAGCAAAAGCACTAGTGATTGAGACGGCCACTCACTCTCTCTTTGGAGATCTTTGCCACATGCCCACGCGCCCACGCGAACCATGCCATTGTTTACTTACTGTCGTTGCTCGTGACTTTGGTTGGTGGGCAACTGGTTCTTCCGGATGAGTACGATCTTCGTGGTCCCAGTCCGGAGCTTTTTGACGGACGGGTAGGGAGTGTTTGTATTAGAGTTCTGTTTTAATTGATTGAGGGGGCTGGGGTGCCGAGATTGGCACTCGTAATATCGCTGACTTAAAGACTTCAAGAGGCAGCTGTGGCCATGACGAAGTTGAATTGGAGGGAGATATGGTGAAGGATGAATGATAAAGCCACCGGTACTGATTTACAATATCTCTTATGGTCTGTAGAGAGCTCGCGACAACCGAGTAATCAACCTTAATAATGTGGGATATAATCCGTCCACTGCACCGTCTGATAAACCCCCAATTGGACATGCCGCAAGCTAATAAATGTCTCAGTGATGATGTAGATCCTCGATAAGATGAAGAACGGGAAATTGAAAAGTCCAATCACGATCACCCCCCGATAAAGCAACGACAACACCCCCGGCTCTCGCGTGAAGAACGACTTGAGTAAAAGCTGGAAGCCGTGCTCGTGATGGAAGACGACGACGGAGAAGACGGCCAGTAGCGAAATGACTCCGGCAATGGTATCGATGCAAGCCATTCTCCACAGGAGGCGCTCAATAGGTGTCGGAAAATCGAACGCCCACGCCGTAGCGTGCATGGCACCATAGAACATGCAGACCGACAGCGCGGCAACCAGACCGCCCGACGCCCAAGCGCAGAAATAGGCATAGAAACCGGCTTGGAGTCCCTTGCGGTCAAGGAAGATGCTATGAGTGTACAAGGTGAAGTAGTTGACGGAGCCTTTGGGCGAGTCGCGATATAGCTCTTCGCCGATCCTTCTCGACGCGCGCGCCGCCAGGGTCCACCTTCGGACGTCCCTCGAGGTCAGAGATATCTGCAGGTGGCCCCCGTGCTGATGTTCTTCCTGCGCGCCCCATAGACTTTGAACGCTCATTGCGGGGCCGATGCCACATTCGAGCGCTTGTCCGGACCTCAGAGAGCAGACTGCTGGGCCATGCGAGGAAGGTCCCAGCGAGTAGTCACAACCGGTGACTTCATAATGTACGACGACATTAGGTACGTCTGTTGACGAAAACTGTGATACATACGCTTGCATGGTACGGTCTGGAGAAGATAATGACTCCTTTTGCACGGCAGCGGTTGCAGAGTCCTCCTTCTCAAATGTAGGGTAGACGTGAAGATATGCGCTTTCTGATCCGTTCGCAAATTCATGCTGGACAGATTTGATCGGCACCGAGCGTTCCTGACCTTGAGTGCGGATTCGGGTGCCAAAGCCATAGTTCCGGACCAACATGAGAGCGAGAAGATCTTCGAATTCGGAGGCATCTACCCACGCGGGATCCTGTACATCAAGAGGCTTCTCGAACCACAATCCGTACATTGATATAGCACACGCTACATGGACTAGCGTATGGACTTCCAACAATGTAATGGGATAGCCGGTGATCTTTCGAGAAACCGTCTGTACCAGCATCCAACTCACCTGGATGCAGACTAGGAATTTGACCAACATGTCGGCTTTGCTCTTATCTCGGATAGCGGCGTCTGGCATCTTCACAAAATGGCCATGCTTCGCAAGGAAAGCCAACCCTTTGGCAGATATCGTGAGGCGAGACAAGGTGTTGTGGAGAGGGCTGACGTCAACGATGAACCCTCCCATGAGCCCGAAATAGCCATATAAGAGGCTGTATTTGGTCTTCCGAGGTGGTTGCAGTGGTATCTGGAAACTCTCCTTAGAATCTTAACCTTGCTGTAGACTAGGACTCAATCATGTACCGCTCTAGCCGGTGTCTCAGATCCACTCCAAAAAGGCATTATAGTATTCGTTTGCAGCTCTGTTTCCTCTTCCACATCAAATTTGTTGAGTTTTTTGCACAGTCTCGACGCAGAGAACCATTGCTTTCCGGCCGTGTAGAGCATGATTTCCGGGGCGAGGACAGCAATGGTAACCCATTTGCTTTTCCGATGGAACCACTGAAAATTGGTTTCCCCGGGCGGTCCCACATTCATGTGAATGGCGGTAATAACGCATAATGAGAGTGTAAAGCAACAGTTGTACAAGATCGTCCATGTCCCTAGAGGCTTGTGAGCTCGATCTGTTGCACAACTTCTCCTGGTAGAAGAATCATGACAGACCTCGGCCATTTGGCTCAGGAACCCAAGCCGGAGCGAAGTCGTTGAGCTCGGTGGAGTTGAGACCCGCGGGCATTGTCCCGTGAGTAGAAGGAACCCACTCCCGGTGGTATCACCTGGTCTGTTGGAGGAGGGCGCGTTTCGCATGCATCTGTTTGACAGATTGCGCAGAGTCAATCCGTCGACAGAGCCATCCAACTGTACTTACGTCTAGGCATCACTAGACGATAATTCTTTGACATTTTGTACATCAGATAAATGGTATATTGAGGGAAGTGAGAGGTGTAAGGGGAAGACAAGTTTGCTCGTTCTTGGAAATCTGGAGCGCTGGTCCATCAGCCGCAGTTTCTGTTAAGCTTTGTACTTCTAGTGCCGTGCAGACCGATGTGTAAATTACTGGTCCATTGGACTCTCCTGCATATGAATAGAAGCCATCGTCAGCCTTATCATGCATCATTCATGGTCCACTGTTATTACGCGCGCTCTCCTCCGTAAAGTACCTGCTAGGCTGCCACAGCCTTGCTCTAATCCCTCTGATAGTGGAAATCCCTTTAACGGAAAATGCTTTCTAGCCAATTGAATTGCTGGGTGGCGCATTTGGCTCATCATGCTGCTCGACTGGTGCATAGGTCGTGTCGAGACCAAGGTGCGTGAAATGTTCATGTGACCAACCAGCAGCTCGAACCTGGCTTCCTTAATAGCGTGCTGCAGCGGAAGGTGTATCAACGCCGACTTCCATGCATGCATGTCGATGGCTGAGATGAGAATATTCGGGTTACGTTACGTTTGGGAAAGGAAGGTGTGGTGCCTCTTCCACTGATACACGGACCTTATTCGCCTCATTCCATAATTAATAATCGGACTGATGATCATTGACCGGAGGTACTCGCCGGTCTTCTCTGATGATATGCACATGCATGTAAGCTGACATCAAAATCCTTTGAGCCTCAAATCATTACAAGCGGGCGTATACAATCCAAGAGGTCGCCATTAGCTCAAAATCGATAACACTCGAGGCGATATGATACCTGTAACATGGCAGCAATGCAAACGTTCTAATCAAGGAGATGGTATTCTTTCGGGCTGGTACTCAAAACCCGCTGAAATAATTGATTACGATACAGAACTTGGCCTTTGAAACAGAAGTTTCTTGTTTAGGGTTATGGCAATGCTGACCCTAACCCTACCCTACTCAGGACTGCAGCCCTGTTCTCCAAATTGAGGAAAATTGAGCCTTAAGAGTCAAGTTTTGCCCCTTCTACCTACAAACATCATCAATTGGCCAAGATTGGACATTTCCGTTTATTTTATCTTGAAGGCGCCCCTACGACTAAGGTCTCACATCTTCACAGCAGCGGGAACTGGGCTCCACCGGCCCACTGGATAAGTACAGAGGGCCGTCTGCAACTCCAGTACCTTGAGTAGATATATATATATATAGTAGAAAGCGGTATTACAAAGCAGAGAAACAAGCAGTATTAGGAGTAGGTTGTTCGTACGCTGCTCTCAGGGAACAGGATTGATATTTATCTTGATAAATATGCCTCATTCACCTCGCGGCAATTCTGACACAAGAGTTGCAAGAAATTTTTTGTGGACGAAACAGCACATTCGAGCGTTGTCATTTGCAGTACGTACTGCAGACGAAGATAACAGCAACCCCAACAACTGGCCTGCCAAGTTCGATAACACAGTCTCGGTTGTCTCGTGTAATAATCATGGCGATCCAACATCTTGCTTCGAGGATAGTGAAGAGCTCGAAATATCTCTTACGAGAAGAAAACATTGCGGGCCAGTTGCTTACTGCATATAGGGGACTACAACGAGGAGAGTTTTAGGCAACTGTGTAGCAATGGTAGGCGCAGTCGGCCTTGTTCCATTAAATTACTGGGCTGTCATCACATTGTAAATTCGGGGATATCGCACAATAAAACCCACCGTAACAGAATATTTTGAGAAGATGATCTGGTAGGTAATTCAGAGCCGCTGAAGTCTGGTCCCATGAATAAGATATATCAAAACTTGGTCGTTTGTTCCTGAAGAGAAATAAAGCAGTAATACTACAAAAGAATGGATCTCAAAAAAAAAAAAAAAAAAAAAAAAAAAAAAGAGGTGTTATACCACCATCATATCTCATTGTTAAAAGGCCTAATGAGTTGATTCGCGAAAAGCAAAGCAGAATCCACGAAGGAGGTCAGTCAGACGACTAGCCAGGAATGATGGACGCCCATGCAACCAAAAAAAAACAAAACAAAAAGGGATGGGCACTGCGCACCACCACCAGCTGACAGATATATTGTAGAACATAGTGCCTACTAATTACATCTCCAAGCACACGTGCACGACCTATCTATTTCAAATACCAATTATCCCGAATGTGAGCGTAAGAAAAGAATGTCTTCAATGATACTGCCGGGGATCGAAGACATCCGACGTCCATAGAGGCTACGCAGCAGCAGACCATCCTCTTGTTATTTAAGAGTTGACGAACAACTTCAGACGTAGCTAAATCAAGCGGAGTAACCCTTGATAGCCTCGAAGAGAGGGCTCTGCCCTTGAGTGTCCAGACAATTGAGGTCCGCCCCTGCTATGAGCAGTAGTCTTATTGTCGAATACTGGTCTGTCTGTACTGCGTAATGCGTCGCTGTTTGCCCGTGGGAGTCTGATTGGTTTGCATCAGCTCCGCAATCCAACAAATAGGAGACCATTTCATCATCATTGGCTAGGACTGCTGTACACAGAGCTTGGCCTGTAGGCTGAGCTCCGGCGCTAAGCAGCACTTTTGTGGCATCTGTGTGTCCGTGCGAGACTGCAGCAAGAAGAGCTCTGATAGGTGGCCGATTGACTATAACCAGGAGAGTTTCAGGATGTTCGAATGTCCATGTTCTGCTACTACAACACAGATCTCCTCAGTAATACCATCCTGATATACCTTACTAGACTTTATGAGTAGGTCAACTACTGATTCATACCCATATTTCGTGGCGTAGAAAAGGGGAGTTCTTAACTTTCGATCAAAGACCTCAGTCAAGGCGCCCTCAGCAAGTAGAAGTTCGATGACCCCGGCATATCCAGCTCTAGCTACCTCGTGAATGGGTCTCATGCCTGTACTGCTTTCCTCATTAACGTCGTCACCATTCCGAATCAGATTTTACACGATCCCAAGAAGACCGAACTGCGCTGCTATTTGCAAGCCAGACGTTTTCTGGGGCTCGAATCCTTCTTGTTCTCCATCATGGACGACCTCTGACATTAAGTTCGACGTCACTTCATTGTTTAGCTAGAGACAAACAGCCAGTCGCTCGCTATCATTAAGCAGTTCTATGGCAAGCTTTTTCACCTCAACAGATCGAGATCTCTGAACGTGAAGTCCCCAGTGGCGCGCCGCAAAACGGAAAAAGCCGTATTCAGTCAGCCTTCTCGACAAATCTTCTCGAGAGAGACAAGGCCCTTTCCGGAAGTTTGCAAGAAGGAGGTACTGGATGCATTTGATAGCCAGTCGAGACTCCCGGTCCGGGAAACGGGAAGTCTGCTCAAGAGGAAGATAGTCAGGAAGATAGTCACGGAAGGATTTGTGGACGAAACGGACGATTCCGCTTTCGCGATCCATCTGGAAAAGCCTATGCAAACTTCTTCAAGATACAATGGAGCCGGTATCATGTCTCTGTCCAATTCGGAATCTCCCTCCTGAACTGCAAATGCTTCGCATATTGCCTGCGCCGAAAGCGGTTCTTTGGCAAATGATAACCACAGAAGCGTATGATAAGCTAGATCTGCGCGGGCCTTCGGCTGTAGCTTCAGTCTCTGAACCTTGTGTTCGATGAAGGTTGCTGTGTCAGATGGTAGTTGGTTTATAGCATGTTGTATCTTTTTCCGCGATAATTGCTCGAGAGTTGTGGGAATAGCTAGAGTGGCGAATAAGAACCTTGTAGATATTAGCTGTAAGATCGTAGACAACGCAGAATGGATTACGACCCGTTGGAATTACTTGTGACTTTGCGGATGACCAAGTCTTCAGACAGCTCGTCCATGAGGAAGCCTGCGTTGATATGCTCATCAATTTTCGCCAAGACAAACGGGTCAATCGATGTCCTATCCGCAGAGCAGTCAACCCAGTGAAATGGTTCGATTGATTTGCTATCCGAAGACCAGTCAGTCTAGTGAACCCAGTTGGGAGCGGGGAGGGTTTTCAAGCTGGGCATCGGACGACTGGTCAGGAAAAGCCTGCATCCAGGGGCTGCCGATAGTCTTGGGATGAAGTACAACAGATCGTTCCAATCTTTGGTGTACTCATCAAGTGCATCGAGCACGACGTAGATGTCTTTCCATCCGGCCATTCTATGGCCTTGACGATCTGTTTGATGGCGATGGGAATTCCTCGTCAATGTGACTTATAGAGGTTTGAAAGCAAGCGGGGAATTGGACCATACGACTTGCACAGCTGCCTTAACAGGCAGCCAGCAAGATCAATCATAGAAACCCTAACAGAATCGTCGAAGTAGAAGAACGCTATCCTAACTTTTGCGTCGAGCTTCAAGGACAAGATTCGATCTAATACGAGCGAACTACTGATCGATGAGCAAACGGTCTAGACTTATCTCTTCTAGACTCGGCTAATCTACTCACGATAGAATTGTCTTGCCCGCTCTAGGTGGCCCGCTACAACAGAGACAGCTGCCTCTAGAGGAGCAGGAGTCTTCAATCCAGCGTTCGATTTCGCGACGTAGAATTTGGTGATCTGATCCTGGCACCCCTGTCTCTCTGCATTTGCGTTGCTTTTCCTGGTAGTTTAATTTCGGAAGCCACTTCATCACTTCCCGAGCTGCTGGGTTGGGAGATGCGTCGATGGTTGTTTTGGATGATGTGGGCTTGCCGGTACCCGAGCTTTCAAGGGCCGCCGCGTGATGTTCCGGTATTTCCATTTCCGACAGCTTATGTGAGGCCATTGAGCGCATCTCAGATTCTAACCGGTCTATGTCCGATAGCAACTGATCCAGTCGTCTTTTCTGGACCTTCTCATTTCTGGCTGAGGAGTACCACAAGCTCTGAGTCATCCCCTGAGTAAACTTGGAGAAGGTCTCGGATATGCGCCGTGTTTCCAGGAGTATTTCCGATGCAATGTGTCCATCGCTTAAGAGAGCCTCACGTTCCCGCACAAGCAAGATCTGCATTCTTTCCAAGAAAATGTGGAACCTTTCTGTCAGCTCGTCTTTCGCAAGTTCGGTGCTGATTCGTGTTGCTTTCGTGGTTGCGTCTATCGATTCTATGAAGCTGCTGAGAATTGCTGCTATAGTAAGGAGTGGATTCATGGCGACCAAGACTTCTGCTTGGATGGTTGACTGGAAAAACTCCCATACAAAAGAGGTCTGGAGCCGACTCTACGATGACAAAGGTGGGTGATCTGTAAGGAATGAGGGAAGGTCCCTGGTATAAGGAGACTGTGTTAACTGTATCAATTAGCATTGCTAGAAGTAAACAAGCAAGGAAGTGTGTATACCTGAGATGTAACACTAGGTGTTGTAAAAACCATGCGATATGGTTGTCACAAGTTGGCCACGTCCTCGTTCTCTCTCAACGTGATCACGATCGGTGGAATACCCCGAATACGTTCCCAATACGTGTGCTGAAATAATAAAAGAAGCGTACTGTAGGTTCTTCTCTGCTTGTCTATTGTGGTTGTTGAATGACGACACCATGTTTTGGCCCACTAGTGTTGGTGGAGATCGCCCTCCTCCATTTGGTCAGCGTTCGGTGACTTCTACGAACCGGCGTACACCAGACACACCTCGCTTGCTAGTCCTGATCAGCGAGCTTTCAATATCAGCCAACCGTCTATGTTTGAGCGTAGCTCACCATCGCATGACGCATGAGACGCAGCCCCACTTATCAGTCTGCATCGAGCAATGATAGAGCAGCGCTCAGTCCAAGCCTGGTTGGCGCTGACTGATTGATTGCATGAATGATGGAATGATGAATGATGGAATGATGAATGATGGAATGATGAATGATGGAATGATGAATGATGGAATGATGAATGATGGAATGAT
>MU853188.1:0-133274 GCA_033085395.1 Xanthoparmelia taractica | reverse complement strand
GAATGATGGAACTATACTGAACAGCCTACGGGGGCTACACGTGTTCCCGCGTGATACCTCTGCGAGATGCAACTTAGGGCTAGGGCTAGCACCATAAAAATGCTAGTCCATCCCGTGTTGTTGTAGAAATTCTGCACATGAGTTGTTGACAAATGCTCAACATATGCCCAAGTGTCCTACGAGAAAAGATCAAAGTACCTTAAGGCTTACCTCACAGGCGGCACTTTCTAATTCTTTCTGAGTTCATGTAAACTACTTTGGGGTTAGGGCCGAGGGCGGTGGGACAAAAAGTTGGCCACGCTAAAACGTGCCCCGATACTTTACTGTTGTACTGCACACTAATTCCAGGTCCAATTTCCGTAGGCGCGAGGGGCGCAATATAATTCTGGTGGGTCATGTATCCTTTTACCAACCCTCGGACCCAAAAGTATGGCTGCTAGGCCAAGCGCTGAAGATTCTTAACGCCAGCAACTTCTGATCCTGACGCTCAAAAGTCTGAAGGAGTTGCGCGTTAAGGGTAAAGTATTAAGTCACCCCTACCCACAAATCTGCAGGGCATTGCGAGATAAGCTGAGCAGCCAGATATAGCTGAAAATAGAGGTAACTTTACGTAACCAGACTAAAAAAGAGCAGCAATCAGAGAGTCTAGAGGAGATCTTTTCTTTTTTCTTTCCAAATCCTATCATAGTCATTGAGATGATAATCTATTGCTTTGGTCTCAGTGGGGCGAATAGGAACAAAGGGTTGGTCATTATCGAACGTCGTACCAGCGCTTAATTTCAACCTCATTTCTCGGCCACAGCGGCCACCATCCAACCACTTCCCTACTCTAACTTCAACTCTACACAGAAGAGTTGTACTAGTCTTGATGGACACTGGCGACATGTTTCAACTGTGTGAATTTGGAATCATCAGTCTCGATCCTCACCTGCACCCATCATGGAAGGTCGCCGTTATGTAAATAATCATGGCCCCTTCCCCTTCCTTACGATTGTACGATCCTTCTTTCCCTCCGTCTGGGACACATTTCAATGCGTGAGGATTTCTTTGTCAATGAACACTCATTCATTGTTCTGGCTCTCATTCCCAAGCAAGCCACACAATCAGAGAGAACAATGATCCCATTTTAGAAACTCTTTCATTCAGTTCACGTGGCGCCACAGCCTATTCACGCTCATTTGTACCTTCAACACTGTGCAGCTGGGCTGCCCTAACAGTCGTTGTCAACCTCACCACCACACTCGTTCACTTTATAGGTCAGCGCCTACGATCGCTGTTTCGCGTGACTCTCATAGCACACTGCGAAAATCAGCTGCAAACTCTCGTTCCACTCTACTGCCAGTCAAACCAACGTCCCAACGTCGTGACTTGCGCTACTATATACAAAACCGACCCAACCATGCATCTTTCTCTTCCAACTTTAGTCCTGGCGGCTTTCCTATTTCAGAATGTTTATGCTCACCCTGCGCATGGGTTCTTCCATCGTCAACAGAGGCGCGCCGGCTATGCGGGCGTAAATTGGAACGACCCTTCCTTATACAAAAATGTAGACTGGAGTGCTGTGAATTACGGTGGCGGTTCCACTCCGGCGCCCACCACTACTCCAATCCCCACCGCTGCTCCGCCTCCCCCGCAGGCTACGCCGATCGTCGAGACCTCGCCCTCCCCGGCGCCCGCTGCGCATCAAGAATCAACAATCGGCAACACCGGCGCCAGCGGCAGCAGTGGATCTGGTGCCACTGCCAGCACCTCTGGAAAGCGCGGCCTTGCTTACAACCCTAGTTCGGGGAACCTCAACGTGTGGTCAGGCTACAGCGCATTATCGTGGGGCTACAACTGGGACGACACGCCACAAGGCCTTCCTTCTAACCTGCAGTACGTCCCCACTCTATGGGGCACCGCTTCCGTCCACTCAGGGAACTGGGCCTCAGCCGTCAAAGCCGCAACCTCTAGCTCAGGGACCCACTACCTCATGTCGTTCAACGAACCCGACAACACGGGCCAGGCGAACATGGACGTCGGTTCCGCCGTCGCGGCCTTCAACCAGTACATGAAGCCCTACGCCAGCGCCAACGTCTTACTCGGTTCCCCCAGCGTGACCAACGCCGCCGGCACAAACAGCGCCGGCATCCCCCAAGGCCTCGACTGGCTGTCCGCGTTCCTGAAACAGTGCACCGGGTGCCCCATCTCGTTCGTCTCGATCCATTGGTACGGCTGCCAGAACGGCTGCTCCGTCTCCTCGGACGTCAGCGACTTCAAATCGCACGTCCAGTCGGCTATCAATGCGGCGGTGGATCCGGCGACGGGGCAAAAGGTGCCGGTGTGGGTGACGGAGTTTCAATCCTTTACGGATCCGGAGGGCTTCCTTGGTCAGGTACTACCGTGGTTGGATGGGGAGAGCGGCGTGGATCGGTATGCTTACTTTATGGCTACAGAGGGGATCTTGATGAATGGGGGGAGTGTAAATGCGGTGGGGGCTAAGTATGCGTCTTGAGGTATAGGTAGGGTTGGATTCGGTTGGTAAGGTGGGTAACATCGTATAAGAAGGCGGCTGCTGGCAGTTGATAGCGGGATTGGCTTTTTCCGTCTTGATGATGGATATACCGTAGGGGAGTAGGTGGGGTTCTTTTTCGACCACACAGATACATACATTCTTGTACATGGTTTTGCACGAGCGTGCTGTACATAAGGCGATAAGTCCTGGATGGAATACACACAACGTCTCACACAACGGCTCCCACCGGGAAACTTGCTTGCTACCTGCCTCGATGGGACTCGAATTGATGGCTAGGAACGTCTCAATCACCCCTCCCCACTCCGGGCTTTTCACTTCACCCCTCCTTCCCCCCCTCTTCCTCTTCTATACGCAGTCCTTTACATGAGAATCGAAGAGCCATATCCCTCCCTCCCTCCTTCCCTCCCCCCTTCTCTTCGCTCCCTCATCTTTGATACCGTTGCAAATCACGTTGTGACTTCCCTCCTTCGAATTTTACATAAAATACACGCAATCACATACTCATCTTCCTCATCTTCCTTCCATTTTCTCCGTCTAGATACATAAAATACATCACCTCAAACCCTCCTCTCCTCTCTCCTCTCGCCTCTCCCCTCTGACCCCTCACCCCTCTCCCCTCCCCTCTGACCCCTCACCCCTCTCCCCTCACCCTCTCACCCCTCATCCCTAACTTTTGACGTTCCGTCTCATACTATGAACACGCTATGAACACGCTAGGGGTAAAGTGATTGAGATCGAGGGAGGGGCTTAGGCTGAAATTTTAGTGTGGGTTTTAGGTTTGGAGAAAAGAGGGGGTGAGTGTGAGGTGTGAGGTGTGAGTGTGAGTGAAGGGAGGGGGAAGGGTCTGGAAGGAGAGGGCGGGGTTGGAAGGAGGGAGGCTGTTTGCAAAAAAGGAAAGGGGGTGGAGGGGATTGGAGGGAATGAGTGACGGCGATGGTGATGGTTGATCTTGATGTTGGCGAAGTGGAGGGTGGTGTTTTGCTGTGGTGTGAGTTGAGGCTGTTGGGGTATTTGTCGAAGAAACTTGCAGGGGAGGAAGAGGTTGTGGGGGGTTGGGGGGGGTAATCGCGCCACGCACTAATCTCGTACCTCGCTTAGTGCTGGTCAATCATGGGCCAAAGTCAATCATACACCAAATTTTTGATGCTATTCAACTATTATATACATATAAGTCATCAATTCCTTCATGACCTCCTTCCAAATATTGATTTCCCACTTCCTTGATAACTACCACGTCTTCAAATACGTTTTAATAGCCTTAAATACCTTCTTGCAAGCCATATCGTACTTCTTTTTTCATACAGTCTCTCGTTTCTTAGCCCGTTGAATCTTAAGTTGAAGCCATTCTTTATTCATATGGCGAGTATTTGCAATATAAAGCACTCCCCCCTTCTGGAGTATCTTATTAACCTCTAACTTACGAGATCTTCGAGCATTTTCAGCCTCAATTATGAACTTCAATCGTTACTTTATCAAGAGACCACAACGTGCTATCGCAATTCCACCTCGAGAGAACTTTTATAGAGATTCACGTAGATTCTCCGAGATATCTAAGTGTATTATTAGTTTAAAGCCTGATTCAGTAAGTTGACGAATAGTTTTGAGTGTCTCAGCAAGCGGAGTGTATACTAAGCGCTTCGAAGTAGTCTGTCTTGATGATGGGAGCGAATCGCGTACTTTTTGAAGAACTATCTCTGGATTATATGAAATAAGACCCGTTTATCTTTATACTAATTTGATAGTAGATGCTTTAAATGCTTGACGTCGAAATTAATTAAATATAGCGAGAAATTTCACCTTAGAAAAGCACTCATCTTCAGTAGAAATCGCTTGATTAACGACTTCGGAATAATAGTGTTTCAGAGGCTGAAACACACACATATCAAGTGGCTGCAATAGATGTGTGGTGTGTGATGGGAACGTGAGTGGAATAATGTTATACTCCTCGCAGTACTTTAAGAATTCGTATATATCGTGAGAACCATAGCCATCCATCAGTAGTAATCTCCGACTGCCAACCTGCCCACGGCGAGAATATCGCTCAAAATGCTTGATCCACTGCAGGGAAATCTAGTCATTATTGAAGCCTGTCTCTGAAGTAGTTATAGCTACATGAGGATTCAAATCATTGAGGAACCATGGTGTCAGGATATTGGTTCCCGTGACTATGAGAAATGGGGGAATCTCGCCGCCTTTATCATTTATACACTCAATTGCGGAGAGTAGCTCTCTATTATTGAGGCATTTAAGATAGATACTGCGCGTTGGATCCACTGCAATAGCCCAATTATTGCGTGCCATCTCAATACGATATCCCGTCTCATTAAAATTTCACATATCGTGTGAGTGTATATTATATTCCCGAATCACGTTCCTAACTCTTTCAAAATGCTTCGCAATCAGATCTATATCATGCGTATTCTTTCTTTCTGCTGCTAAAAGCTTTCGCTTAACTTTAAAGAGATTTGACTGACGATTAAGTCATCGTTTGACCTATTTAGATTCAATGAAAGAAGGAGGATTTACGAGATCACATATCTAACGAAGAAGTCGATTTGCCTTCGTCTTAATGCTATTTAGACGAGTTAAAGTGTCTACATTACTGAGTTTCTGATAGAATAGACTCAAGGCCAGGTCCTGATTAGATATTAGAAGTCTATAATAAAGATCTCGTATCTCTGACTTAGATGGAGCCCCAGCAAGACGATTTCGGAGTCGATCATATGAAACGTGGAATTCTCTTGCAATTGCTGAGTGTTTCGCGTTCTTGCGCGTGTTTATGGCGTTGATTGCGTCCTTGATGCGTAATTTAGTAGCTGCATATAATTGATCCATGGTGGTGTGAATGTGGAAGGATTTGATGATAAAGTGGTTGATTTTTTATGATTTTTGGTGTATGATTGACTTTGGCCCATGATTGACCAGCACTAAGCGAGGTACGAGATTAGTGCGTGGCGCGATTAATTCATACGCAAGATCTGCGGAGATGTGAAGTATAGGAATTTTGGCGTTTTGTTTGGTTAATTGATTTGAGACGAGTGGTTCTCAGGAGCGTGGTCATGGGAATTTGATGTCATGATGGATTTGGAATCAGGAGAGTCGGGCTTTTTGTTTTGCACGAGAGAGTTTTGAACAAAGTCTGTGTATACCCTCGACTATCTATGGATGGTCAAGACAACCGCTTCAAAAAGCTATACCTCTTGGTCCGCCTTCCTTAGTATCTTTATCCCCATATTGGGGGGGTTGGGAATTCAGTAAACCCCTAGTGCAGATGCAAAAACTGCGAAAACCACGCCACAGCCACGTTCTTAGCCCTCTCAAACGCCTTCTTCTGCTTCGCATCGCTCGGATCGCTTCGAATAGCGAACCCATGCGCCGAGCCAGGGAAGTACTGGTAGTCGTATTCGAGGTTCAAACTGGGGATGACATTGTTGGCGTATTCTCTCAACTCGGGAGTCCAGAGCGGATCGTGCTCCGGGGCGATGATTTGGACGGGCACGGAGACGGCGTCGATGTCCTCCTTTGTTGTCAGAGAAGGGTGCGCGGTGGAGATGCAGTCGACGAGGTTCTTGCCTTGATTGGGCCCCGAGTCAGTCATTTTCCTGTGCAGCACAGGGTGGGGTTGATATTTGGGCCCAATCAGTGGTGTTGGACGTATATAGATACCTTTGGCTCCGAGCTGGAACGCGGCCCATCCGCCCCAGCAGAAGCCGATTACGCCGAGCTTCTTGAAGCCGTGTTCTTGCTTCAAGGATTTAATGCACGTTTCAATCTCGGGGAATCGGAGCTCCTTGGAATTACGACCGATGAATGCCGGGAGGTCGAATTTGCCACTTCCAAGTACCTCCGGAGCGACGACTTCACCTCCAAAACTAGCAAGATTGATACATAAGCCATGATCCTGGGTTTGGCACTGATCTGGAAGGAAGGGTTAGTTGAAGACTTACAAGTCTGGAAGATAGACAGTGGCGTCTGCTTCTTTGGCGTAGTGGTCCGCGAGGAGGCGGGCGTTGGGAAATGTCCATCCGAAGACGTCATGAAGCATCACTATAACGACCTAACACCGATATCGCATGTCAGTACAGACCAGTCTTAGCAGTCAGTGGTCTTTGTAGTAACTGACCTCTTTGTTGGAACCGGTGATGTAGGTATCGTTTTTGCCTAGTTTGGTCTCTTTACCTGTAGGTTTGCCATCCCATTTGTATCCTGATAAGCAGCACTGAGACATGATCGACTTCGTTATAGTATACTCCCAAGTTCACAGAATCTAATAAGGGTGTGCTGTTGCAAAGAGCTGGAAGAGTTTTGAAGCGCCGGCAGTGGACCGACCCCCACCAGCCCCACTACCCCGAAGGATGTTGTCGTCATTTAGTGTCACGCTAAGCATGGGGCCAAGAGCCCTTTTCCGCTACTAGACCATAAAGGGTATACGCGTTTTTACACAAAGGGCTACCTTAGTAGGCTCGAACACAATTTGTAGATTGCTCATGTACCGTAGCCCTGATGGAATTCTATAATATTTCAATATGCCATTTCAATATAAGATAAAGCACTTCTCAAATCTTCCGCTGGCTATCATTATGCTTCCTCAAGTAGACGGTACGCTGAACCTCTGGATGAGCTCGCTTCGCGAGATATCCTCCAAGTGAAGTTTTCGCAAGTTCCTCCCGGTTTTCATGTAATCTATCCCAGTCGCCATTTCGGCGAGAACGATAACGGCTTTGACAGGAGACGCATCTATTCCGAGCTTTTCAGCCAGATCATGCCAGCAGACCAGCAGGTTTGGAACATCCTCCGAGATATTCCGATTTTCCATATCGGACGGAGCCTTCAACTTGTTGTGTGGTCCTGAGTTTTGGGCCAAGTCCACTAGGTCGGTGAAATCCTGGCCATAACACTCATTCGACACCTCTATCACACTTTTCAGCCGGAACCCGAATGCTGCACCGATTTGTATTCGCACCTTGTCGAGTGCAAGTATGGCGTTGGCGACGGAACGCGTAAGGCCGTCGCGATACAGGAGAAAATCGCCAGTAGTGCTTTCGATGCGGCCAGCATTCATCAACATCATCAGTGGATGAAACACCCCGTTGATGTTGGATAAGTAGACTTCCATGACGTTGATGCCCCATTTGAGTTCCATCGGAAAAATACTTCGTATCTTATGGTTGAGTGCCGGGCTCGGGTCTTTCTGCAGAGCCGCGATTGAAAAATGGCTCTTCTTGCCTAACACAACCAACTCCCTCCCACTCATCCTGCATGAGTATGGTGACATATTGGCTTCAAGGACGTGTTCCATCTCCACCTCGGCCTCTGCGATGAGTGAAAATAAGTTGCCTGGAATTGCGATAATCATGTGTTGGCGCAGGTTGAACCTCTTCAACTCCTGCAGCACTGTCTCTTGTCCGGTAGACGGGACCGTGAGGATGATGATTCTCGAGAAGTCAATAACCTCGCTCATATCGAAAGTGACGCGCGGATTCATGGAGCCCTCAATGACGCCACTGGCTCTGAGGCAGCCTTTGTCGACCACATTTTTCGCATGCCGCAGGTGGGTCGGATGCGAATACACCAACACGCTTGTCCCGTGACTTTCGAGATCAGCGGTGAGTGCAAACCCCGCTGGCCCGGCACCAACGATTGACACTTTACGCTGCATGTCAATGATGCAGTAGCTGTGTCGATGCAATACTCGAGTGTCTGCGCGTCCAGTTGATGTGGTTTTAATCTCAATAAAGATGATTTCTGTTTACAAGAATGAGGTTGTCGAGCCGACCAAGCCATTCACTCCGGGAATCAATATATATGCGAGCAAAGTCGTGATATTGCATTCCAGGAGCCGGCAGCTCTAGCATCTTGGACCTAGTTATATACAATGAAAGAGCAATCGAAACTCATGGCAATAGTCGTTTCGACAAGTGAGTAAGTAGGGGGATGTAATTACCCAACGTAATCTACGGATGTACTGACCTAGCAAATAAATGCAGGGTTTGTTGATACGCTTAGTTCTATCGATTGATGATCTTAGCAGAACATTTATCTCACTTATACATTAAGTCTATCCTTTAATTGTAGGTGAGTACCTGGCAAAATTGATAGACTAATGGCTTAGGAGAGCTGATCACTGGATTTCGGAAATGTCATACAACCTGGTCTCTGCACTTGAGTATGTTTGCTCTATTTAAAATCTCTTGAGGAGAGTCTCAGCTGTAGAAGAGATGGAGAGATTGGCTGCCAACATCGAGCTACTGCATACGACAGCAAGATTAAGACAGGTAATATAAACGTGAGAGTGTAGTACATGAAAGAGAGCGGGTAGCTGGTAACCATACTTTGTCTGCTTGCTGAAGGTGCGGGAGCTACCGTACGATACACTATATGGATCACTTCAAACCTTGGTAGGGAATTGTATCATCGCACAAGAGGGTGAGAAGTATTGAGCAAGTTTTACAGGCGAGCCAAGTGTAGCTAACTTCATTGAGTTAAACAGCTCCGCTAAGCCCATCTGATAGCCGTAACGGTCGGTGGCCTTTCCGTGGCTATTTGACGTAAATTGATATGGCTGAAGGGGATCCTCAGAATTGGACCGAATCCATCGGAATATCACCCATCGCGAGCCGATGAACCCGCACGCACTTGTGATTGTTCCAAGAAGTCTGATCGACCGAGAGAATAAATGAAGCATTCAAGATTTGATGGCCACAGTGACCAATAGCTCCATCTCCATTCGAATCCCTTCCTCCGTAGTAAATTTGTCCCATTCCTGCTTCATTTCCGTCCTTGCACTTGGTCGTAGATCCAGAGGGATGCCGCCATACGTCTTCCCAGACGAACTCGTATCCAGCCACTCAATCATAGCTTCCGCATCCTTGGCCGACTTGACGATTTTGTTCACGACAATTTCTCTGCTCGAAAACCCGGCATTGTCGAGGAGACTTTCGAGCTGATGCCGCTTGAGGAATTTCGGGGGGCTCTTTTCTGGATAGTCGCGGTAAGGCTCCCTTGACAGCACATCTGCCTTGATTTTTTCGTGTGCAGCGACATAGTCTCCCGATCCGCCTGAAATGCCGAGGCGGCCTCCTAGCTTCAGCACGCGGGCACATTCACGGAGTGCCATAGGCTGGTCCTCCACCCAATGGAAAGTGGAATTTACAAAAACAACGTCAAGGCTGTCGGAAGGGAAAGACGAAAGGTCTTCGGCTTTTCCCTCGTGAAAAGATACATTCGGCATAACTTTCTCGAGTGCAATGGCGATACGCTCCTTACTCGGATCAACGCCAACGACAGTTCCGTTCTCCCCAACAATCTCTGCTATGTGGGAGGTGAGGCTACCGGGTCCGCAGCCGACATCGAGAACATGCATGCCTGGAACGATCCCCAGTCTCTTGATGAGAAATATCCCCGCGTCGTATTGGGTGTCACTAACGAAGGTGTAGCCTGTTGCTAATTCCTCGGTATCGACCATGGCTGTACCGATATATTGCGTTGAGTTGCTTGAAATCTCCTATACTGGTCCCTTTAGAGTCGCTTACCTGATACATGGGCGTGTCGGTCTAATACTTGTGCTGCGCACATAATGGTGCAACTGCCGGCATTACGGAACTTGGATAAATAGGCACGGGTGCGGTTAGCTCTCGGCAGCATCCTGGGAAGTACAAGTAGTGTGAGCAATTTTGAGCAAATTAACTACTGCACGCCCCCTGCACAACCTAGATAATCAACTAGGATAGATATTCATAAAGGGAGGCCGCTCATATTACCATGATCTTCGTTATACCCTGAAGTCATAACCAGACCCCAAGAAAGTGTTACATGCTTAAATACGCTTTAGAGATCGAACAGAGATATGTACTAGCCGAGCTTTTCTGTGGCCTGAAGTTTGCTATCTAGGAAGATTTTCCTCCCACACAACCCAAGGTAAGAACCTGACACGTAAGAAGAATTCATCCCGAGTATCAACCGGAAGTGCACAGACACAGACTCTTCTTAGATAGTCGCACATTCCAGACGTTTGCTACCCCCAATATCTATGATGATGAATGACCTATTCTCTCCGACTTCAGTTGCCGCGACGCTTGCATTTTTCGTGAGTCCATCGTTCATATACGAGAAGTTCTGCTTACCGTTACTAGTTTGTCCTTAGTTCCCTCATCCAGATTGTGCAAAGACGACTCCTCCACCCATTTCGTTCAGTCCCCGGCCCATGGATCAACAGCGTGTCAGAACTGCCTGCTACCTTGGCTTTAGTCAGTGGACATCAACACATATACTACAGGTGGTTGCATGAGAAATATGGCCCAGTCGTCAGAGTCTCTCCAGACGAACTTAGCTTCATTAGTGTAGAGGCTCGAGAGGAAATCTACGGTCTTCGGGTAGGCCGTGACTGAGCTGACAGCTACCTGGGTTAACCGATTTACAGAAAGGTGGTCTGAACATGGAGAAGAGTGCAATCTTCCTCGGGGCCGTTGGAAATATAGACGGACAGACCGGCGTAAGCCTAGCGCTCAACGGAGACCATACTCGGCAGCGTAGGGCACTGGGTCCTCTATTCACAAACAGTGCGTTACTGCAGCAGGAAAAGTTACTTCGACTTCATGTGCGTAAGCTAGTTACAGTACTCAAGGAGATGGCAGCCAAGAATCAGCCTGTAGATTTCTCAAGTTGGTGTAAGCACTTACCAAAGTCACTATCTGCTGCGACTACCTGACTTACTTACTGCATATATAGACATGTACATTGCATTCGATGTAATGGGTGATCTGTGCTTTGCAGAGCCCTTTGGGTGTTTAGACCAGGCATCGGCCACAGAGTGGTCTACGTCTGTCATCAACGTCTTTATAGCAGCGACATGGACTCAGGGCATACGCCGACTATCCGGCGTAGGCACATGGCTCGAGTATCTATTGACCAAGCTCCTTATTCCTGCAAAAGCGGCTGAGTGGAGAAAAATCCATTTGAACAACTCACGCGAGAAAACAATCCGCCGCCTTGCAAACAGAAACCGAGACCGGGACCACGCAGACTTTATGTACCAAATTCTCATCAACAACGAATCAAAGCATTCGCTTTCCCAGATGGAAATCATCCTAAACATGGCATCATTCATCAGTGCCGGAACCGACACAACAGCCACTGCTCTTACGGGCTGGACGTACTTCGTATGTACACACCCCGCTGTATACAGCCGCCTAGTCCGCGAAATCAGAGGGAATCTGGTGCGCGACGACGATATAAAATGGGAGAACGTCAAGAAACTCCAGTACCTCGACGCAACAATTCACGAGACGCTACGACTCTTCCCGCCCTCAGCAGCGAGCCAGCAACGAATAGTTCCTCCCGGCGGCGCTAAGATCGACGGCTACTACGTCCCCGCAGGGACGACGGTCGCCGTATCGCCCTGGGCTTCCACGCGCTCACGCCTCAACTTCCACGAACCGGATATGTTTAGACCCGAGCGGTGGTTAGGAGATGAGGAGTTCGCGAATGACAACCTGAATGCGTCGCTGCCGTTCGGTACGGGACCTAGGGTGTGCGTTGGGAGGAACCTGGCGTACTTGGAGATGCGGCTTATTTTGTCGCATTTGTTGTGGAGCTTCGATATCGAATTGGACAGGGGGAAGTATGAAGGGAGGAATATGGTGTGGGGATTAGAGGGTAAGATGAAACCGATGAGGGTATTTCATTCTATGACTAAGCCTGAGTTGTGGGTGCGGTTGAAAGAGGTTCAGCGGTAAGGCTGTGGGGTGGGTAGTTTAAAAAAGCAACCCTGAGAAAGACTTCGAAAGTTGTGATAAGGAACCCAACAACCGAATATCTATCCTGCAAAATCCACCTCAGAGCAACAAGATCAAATCCTAATCAATCATCCTCCGAAGCGTAGGGAGCTGAAGCAGTGTCTCCTGAGAGTATGGACTTGGGTCGGGTAGGATAACAGGAGATGGCTGACAGGTCATGGTGTGGTGGTTGGAGGCAGGAAGACGCATGTGACGTGTGCGCAGCAAGAAATCCGATCCACGGGCAACAGGTTCTGCGACTGTAATGACGCATGAGCCTCGTGCGATTGCAGGGCACTGACCGCTTACAATGTAAGCTGGGGTCCCTTCTCTTCAAAAGGTGGACAGCTTGCGATTCATGGAGAAACGTGGACCTCAGTAGTTTTATGGAGGATGCGGCCTATCTTAAAGGGAACCAAGTCGCCTCCCACCACAACGTTGACCTTGCGTATCTCCAGAGATAGAGCCTTTCTAACCCTACAAAGACCTGCTCGGTCCTGTTCGCTGCACTCATTCATCACTACTTCTCTTGTCCCATCCTCCCTCCCATTCAGCAGTACCCCCCTCCCAAAACCGCATACCTCCCCAGCAGCAGACTCCCCAGAAGACTCCCTGCGAGCACAGAGAGAAAGTACCCCACATTAAACGTCATGACCGCGAGCATCCTTTATCTCATTAGGCCAAATTTCTTTTTCTCAATCCCAATACCCCGGATGGCGAAAAGACTCACAGCAAATATCCAACCCCCACGATAAGTAAATCCAGCACCGCCCTCGTGCCGTCCACACTCAGCCGCCACGGCCGAGCTTGCGCCATGACGGTTCTTCGTATCAGACTCTCCTCCATAACCGGGACCACTGCGGCTGCGGCTTTGGTATCCTCATAACAACCCACGCTCCCCTGATGGGCACCGTGTTTCGCATTCCTGTACGTACGTCCCACCGCCATTGAGGACTGCCAGACGTGCATCTCAAGCGCGGTCTTGAGCGCGAGCAGGCAGCGTAGGGACAGCATGAGGAAGATCAGGAAGATGCAGGTGCCGGCGTATTGGGCCGTCGAAGTGGGGGTCCAGTGCGTGGAATATAGGGGTGTGGTTGTGGAGGTGAAGAATGTCATGGCCATGGATGAGGAGTCGGGGGAGGAAGAAGAGGAGCCCATGTCCATGCCGGACATGGAAGAGGAGGAGGAGGCGGCGGCGGGAGAAGTGGAGGTTGTAGAGGCCATGGAGGTCATGGTTGTGGACATTGACATGCCGGACATTGAGGACATGTTCAATCTTTTCAGTAGGTTACAGAGTCAGGTTCGATGATCCGTCTGTGTTGGAGTATGGAGGATACTGTTTCCTGCAGTGAAATACCCCGAAAGACGATCACAACGAGTGATAAGCTGCAGCAAAAATAATCCGATCGAGGACGTAGGGAATGTAGGCAAGCTCATGTTTTAGAGTACGTAATGGGCGTTGCAGGTAGATAGGAGACGTAGGCGTCACACGGGCGGCCTTGGGACAAAATCCTACTAGGATCGTGGAAAAAGCAATGCAAGTTGTATGTATCCATTGCACCTTCACTCTGACTGACCTCGTCGAGAGCATCAGAGACCGTCGATCAGTCCACTCATTCCAGTACTAGTACATGGAATTCACGGGCGCACAGCTCTCGACCGAGTGAGCAAGTTTGCACGGGTTTGAGCAAGTTTTGCAGGGGTGTCAAGCTCCAGCGACGCAAGATTCGCGGGCCGGCGTGCATCGCTCTTAGGCCGCGTGAGCAAGTTATCGGCGTTACATAGTAAGGTAGTGTCAGAGAGTGCATCATGTCCATTAGTTGCATAACACACCACTGGCCTCGCTCTCTAATCCCCCGATGTGATCCCCGCTACAAAGTGAGCACGTTTCTCTTTCCACGTCCACTCGCTATGCCACACCCTTGCACGCTTCGACGTTGAGAACGTGTCAGATGCAGCATCCTAGGTCATGGCAGATTGACGTCTACACTTGAGCTCGTGCGCCCGGTTGAAGCCAAGACGAGAGCAAATGAGCAAGTAAAGAGCGCCAAGCCCGATCCAGTGCGGTAAACTAATGCAACTTATACACAAGTATAAAACTGGTGTACTTAGGACTAATCAACCACGCTTCCTTCATACATATACAGGTGATTGATATACACGGCAAAGGATGAGCTGCGGCCGGGCTTGCTCTCGGTAATTCTCTCCAACCTTTAAGCCTATTCTCCCCTCCCTTTCATAGAAATGGTGACTTCGACTGCGGTCGAATTTCTCACCAACAGGCGAAAGTGATTGTGGCTGTTTTCTCTCTTTATTTTCCTTCTTTCTCATACTCGTCCCTTCAGCCCTCATTCATAACACCCGTCACCATGTCTATGAGAGGTTCTGGCGAAGACGCCTACTGGGTTGATGCCACCGGCGCTGGCTGGCTTAGCCAGCCCATAACGCTCCATTCGAGTCGCATGTCCATGTGCGAAATGACACCGGAGCAATGCGCATACAAGTCGCAACACTGGTTAAATTGGTACTGTGGTCCGAATTAAATATAAATTTAGATAGCTAATCCAACTACTAGGTACGAAGCCGATCACCAGTACGGCCTTCCAACAGTCGCCTTCCTCCTCGCAATCATAGTATTCTTTGCCATTGGTGCTTTAGGAGATTTGATCGTACCAAGATCGGTTCAGCGATGGGCCGCGTACAGAAAGGTCCGGACTTCAGCGAGATTCCTAGCCTACAAGTGCTTCAGGATCCCCTTCCTCGGATGGTATTCCCCATCACTCGGCAGAATCCTAACAGGAGCTTTGGGCTTTGCCTTCTTCATGGCCATGACCCTCGGCAAGCGCCCCTACTACTGGCCGAATACCACAGAAGTCAACTACGGGGACTCGCCTCCTATCGCCACACGCAGCGGCTGGATGTCCATCGCCTGTCTGCCCTTTGTCCTGACCCTCGCCGCCAAAGAAAACCCCATCAGCCTCCTAACCCGCGTCGCTTACGAGAAGCTCAACCTCTTTCACCGCTGGCTATCCTGGGCCATGTATGCCCTCGCCCTTGTCCACACCTTCCCTTTCATCGTATACCACCGGCAACAAGGTGACATGGGTAAACAATGGGGGACAAGTGCCTACTACTGGACAGGGGTCATCGCCCTACTTGCACAAACCTGGCTATCGTTCATGTCCCTCGGTCCGATCCGCAACCGCTACTACGAGCTCTTCAAAGCCACGCACCTCCTCTCCGCCGCCATCTTCTTTATCTTCCTATTCATCCACTGCGGCTTCACCCTCACAAGTGCCGACTACCTCATCGCCGCCGCCGTGCTGTATTTCCTCTGCTGGTGCGCCGCGACGCTGCGGACGCTGTTCGAGCACCAGTCGGCACGTGCGCGCTTGGAACTCTTGCCTCACAACGTGGTGAAAATCAGCGTCCCCACAACGTCACCCTGGAAACCGGGCCAGCATATCTTCCTAAGGTTCCTCAGCTGGGACGTGCACTCTCTCTCTGCGCACCCGTTCACCATCTCTTCACTACCAAGGCGCAATGAGTTGGCGAGCGCGGAAATTGCGCACGAGATGGTCTTCTATGTCCATCCCAGAGGTGGCTATACCGGACGGCTGGCAGCGCTCGCGAGGCAGAAGCCAAATTGCAAGGTGGGAGTGAGTCTCGATGGGCCCTACGGTGGGATGAAGGACCGCTCGCTTGGAGAATTCGAGAGGGCGATAATCATTTCTGGTGGAGCAGGTGCAGGGTTTGTGCTGTCGGTACTCGAGGATGTGCTGCGCAGGGGGGCGGCGAGGGGGGCGATGGACCTCAGGGTTGTATTTAGCACACGCAAGAGCGAGCATGCAGTGTGGTTCCAGGAGCAGGTTGCGGCGCTGCTGATGGAGTACAAGTCAACTGGCGCTAGCATCAACGTGCATATCACCGGTAGCGATGGGGAGGGGTCGGTGAGTAGTAACAAGAAATCGATGAGGAGCAGCGAAGAGGCAAGCACTAGAAAAGGCGATATTGACTATGAGAAGGAGGAGGAGGTAAGCAGTAGTGAAGGCGATGAGCTTACAAAGCCAACGATAGTGGGGAGGCCGGATACGAGAGCGGTGGTTGCGCAGGCGGTGGAGGGCTTTAATGGCGGAGTAGGCATCGCGGTGTGTGGGCCGGAGAGTATGTTGTTCGACGTTAGGAATGCCGTCGCCGGCGCGCAGGAAAAGGTTGGTTGTAGGGGACCAACGGAGATTTATTTGTATTCGGAGCATTTTGGCTGGTAGTGGGCTTTGCTTCGAGGAACGACCTATCGTAAAAAAGTGGGGAAGAAGAAAAGAATAGATCAATCTAGCGGTGCCTTCTGAACCTCAGATTGATAAGTGGCACTTCCCACTCCACCTCGAGTTACGTCCTACGATCTGGGAAAATGCAAGGCTGAGACTTGATACATACCCTGAAAACCCATTTCAAGACGGATGACATACGAACCTACTCCATCCCGGCAAACCACTCCCTCACCCATTTCCTGACCCACTCCGCCCGGATACCTTCCAGCTCCCTGACCTTCGCACTTCTCTCCATCGTCTTTTGCATGTCCCAGCTCCTACTCGATCCCTCTTTACTTCCTAGGACCTCCTCATAGAAAGCCAGCAGCTTGACTGCTGGGTTTACTTGCAGCAAAGTTTCGAGGTCCGCGTCTGCCAGAGACTTATCGTGGTGACTACTAGCTGTAGTTTCGATATCTTTGCGGATTTTGAGGAGCCAAGAGGCGAGGGAGATGATTTGAAGGGGCTCTTTGTTTTTGGATTCGAGTATGGAGGAGAGTTCGGAGGTGACGACGGGTAATATTGCTTGCCAAGTTGTGGGGTGGGGGTTCAGTGGATGGAAGACTTGAGCTCGTTTTTGTGGTGTGTTCTCATTGGTGGGGGTTTGCTGGTGTGACTGTGGACTGTTCACCGCTAGGTCTACCAGAACCTTTGCAAGATCATCAATTGGCACCCAGTCAATGTTTCCCATAGTCGGGCCGAGAGAATCTGGGATCGCGCCCACGTGAAGCGAGCTGATGACCAAGCTTGGAAACCATTCGGCTTTGTTCCAGAGGCCCGCGTGACTTACAGGCCCTGCTATCTGACCGACTCGGGCGAAAGCGCTGTCAATGGAAAGTTTTTGTGCCGCATAGTCGAGAAGACGCTCGGATAGATATTTGCTTTCGCCATAGCCATTGGGTCCAGGAGAGGAATCTGTAGATATCACTTCTTCTGGAATTGATTGGGCTGAGGATCCGTACGACATGACTGAGCTAATTGATGAGATGAAGAATAGGTGAGGCGACATGGTTGCTTTTGCGGTAAAGCTGATCAGGTTCACGAGGCCGTCGAGTTGGGTCCGGAATGCGGGAAGGGAGAGGTTGAAATTTACAGGCCAGGCGTTGTGGATTATATGGGTAGCCGTGCTCATCAATTTGTGTAGGGTTTCTTGCTGTAGCCCTAGGTTCTCCTGAGATAGATTTGCTGTTAGAAAGGTAACTCTACGTTCATCTAGCTGCGTTTCAAGGCCGTATGACTGATTCCTCTGTACCTGGAGTGCGAGGCTGTCGGTGGCTCGGTTGAGACAGTAGATGTGTGTGATAGGATTTGCTAAAAGGGTATGCAAAATATGAGAACCCAGAGCACCTGTGGAACCAGTGAGTATGACAACCCTATTTGGTGTCTCCTGGACCGCGGTTGGTGATATTGGTAACCGATCGACCTTTTCCTGATACTCATTCAAGAAAATGCCTATCCTTTGGTGGCGTTCTTGCTCCTGAAATGCCTTTGATTCTTGCTGTTGTCTCGAACATCGAAGGATCGCCTTGGTGAGAGCACTTAGTGAAGGATTTGTGTAGACCGTAGTGAGGGCGACACTCGGTATCGCTAAGCCTCGTCGAAACTCCCGTACTAATAAGAGAGTTTGCAGCGAGTCCATGCCAAGTGTGAAAAAGTTCTTGTTGTCATCAAGGTCCGGCCATTTCGTGATAGACAAAACGCTTTTTTTGATGAACTGATATACAGCAGAATCATCAAGACAACTGAGATTGTCAAGGCCCTGAGTTTCCGCATCTGCGGTCATAGTGTCGGCATCTGCATAGAGGGATTCAATCTCGTCTGCATAGAGACGCAGCGTACCGGATCTTTGGACTGTACCTTTCCCGGCACGTAGCATAGGCTTCTGCGGATGTGTCAACAGGACATGCGATATGACAATTCGAGCATGGGCAGGTGCGTCCTTGTTGGCTTCTTCGATCGTTGGCCAAACCTGCTCGATGAAAGCTGCTCGCTCGGCCGGCGAGAGTTGTTTTTCAATCTTTGCGGGCTCTATCAGAAGAGCTGCTTGAAATCGTTGAGCTCCTACGACTAGAGCAGCTGCAATCTCTGGTCTTTGGGATACGACGTACTGCTCCATAGAGATTGGATTCGTCTTCTCACCATTAAGAAATACGATAATATCATCGGCCCGTGCGCGCCAACTCCAAAGGTCCGGCTTCTCTTTTGATGGATGACGAACAAAGAGATCTCGACTCGCGTACTCTTGGGCGTCTGGAAAGATAGTGAAAGTGGGTTGCTGATCTTTCTTATCATGATCTCGAATTGCGTACAGCTCATACACATCATCCGTCAATTCGCGGAGCTCAATCCCAATGTCCGGGTGAAACTGAGCATATTTCCAGTCCCCAGGTCCCCGATCGTGGTTCGACAGGATCTGCGCCGTTAGGCCCAGTTCTGAAGCTCCGAATTGGTTGAATAGTTTGACTTTAGATGCCACGATATTGCCGATAGCTTCGGGAAGATCCCCACCGCAGTATATAATAGCCTCAAGATTCTTGGCACAATAGTCTAGTAGCTCTGGACTCTGACTAAGTTCCTGCACGATTGAAGGAACTATGAAGGCAATATCTGCTGGCGTCTTTTTCAGTCCTTCAACGAGCCCTTCGGCTGATGCTATTGTTCCTGACGTGGGCGCAATCATGACAGTACCGAATGAAATCGCATTGAAGAGGTGACTGACAAGGTAGGCGCCCTGTATTGGTATAAACACCCCTCATTTAAATCCCAGACTTGTCAGTGCACTTACATGAAAAGGGGGAAACGTAATGAAGACCCTCTTCCCTTGGTATATCCTGTCAAGGCTCTCGAAGCCTGGCGGTGGCTCTAGCGAAAACATCCTTGTGTTTGCAGCTGCCGTAGCATGTGTATAGACCAATGGTTTTGGTAAACCTGTCGATCCTGAGGTGTGACTATAAGCCATTAGTACCTTCTAAGCGATCATATGTCCGGAGATGATACCTACACGGTGAAAAACGGTTCGGTCAGCGCCTTCGAGAAAGTTTTCCCGTAAGGGAAGGCCTGATGAGCCCTGTCGAGTAGCCAATCTACGTTGGGAACCTCCACTACGCGAATCTTGTGGACAGCAACGAGCGTGGTCACCGCTGGTGGGCGAGGGTTAGGCGTCAGCAACGTCCTGCATTTCACGCGATCCAGCAGGCTGATCTGGGCAGTAACGCTGTTGCGAGGCGATGGGAGAAACATCTATACTCATCAGCATCTTACGCTTGTAAAAATGCTCGTTATTCATCGTACCATATAGCCAGCCTTAGCGGCGCCCAAGATCAATGCAGGATATCTCAAGTCGTTGGGTCCAATGTATGCAAGCGCCTCAACATCTTGTCCAGGTCCCAGAACGTCGTGCAGCCACCAAGAGAGGCCGTTGATAGCATTAGCAAAGTCTCTATAGGTTATCCTACGGTAGCCTTGCTCATAGCTCAACGTCGATACCGGATATTCTGCGTATAGCATATCAGGTTCATCGTTGGCCCGCTGATCGACGATGTTAGGCACCAGGTCCCCCGTCAGGCGAGAGATTTTGCCTGATGCCGATTGACTCGAGGCCATGATTTTGAATGGCAATGGTGATATTTTTCAAAGAGGGTCGTCTTGAGCAGATGTCGAAGATGTGACTAATAAGTGATCAATATGGATGGAGAACAACGTCGTCAAGAGATGTCCCACAGAGGATAACTGTGAGGCTTACGGCTAACTTGTCAGCCTCGGTAAGTGTTCATGCTTACCTAACTTCGTTATCACTGGCTGCCGAAGAAACTATGGGAAAATACAACATACCAATCGGCATAATCGTCGCGGGAACTCTCGCAGGGTGTCAAAGTACATGCAATGGTATCGGTAATGATATGGTATGAAAGGCTGACCTCAAATTGACATAACACAAAATTCTTTCTGCCACAACGTTTGGCCCCCCACTTCGTGCGTCAGCTGGGTAAAATCTCCGCTAAAAGCAGGAATGAGGGGCCATGTACCTGCGCGGTACCCTATGCTGCGAAAAGTTAGGTGATTGGTGAGGCGTGGCCGCCGGCATAACAGTAACCCAATCTTGTCTCTGTGTTTCGCATGGAATTTTCTAGGCGCGTTCTCATTTTTATAACAGCTTTCTTGCTCTTATATCCTGCCGGCAGCCCCGAGAACCTTGAAGAGTAATCATGGATGGCACCTCTTCTGAGTACCGTGGCAAGAGGCTTCTGATATTCACTGCGTTATTTATCCCCGTCCAGATATTCTGCGTGGCTTTGCGATACTTGGCCCGCTACTTAGTTGAGGGCCCTTGGGGACTTGACGATATCGTGGTCTTGACTTCGCTTGCGTTCCAATTGTGCTTGGCTGGTATTAGTATTGGTGAGCTGTAAATCCCGTTGTACCTCCGTCTATCGTTGAGCGCGGAATACTGATAGTGACAAGGTTCCTACGAAAACGCGGGCGTTGGCTACCATATCCCATATCTCGAAGAGACTGACCCTAAGATTGTGACAATATGGGGCAAGTACCTCGTGGCCATCTCAATTATCTACTTTGCGAGTGTGAACATCCCGAAATTGGCCATACTCGCACTCTACCGCCGGCTTTTCCCAAACAGAAGTAACCGCTACGTTATATATGCCCTGATGGGGGTTCTGATCGGGTTGACTATATCGACTGTCGTAACCGGCTTAGTAGCATGCATTCCCTTTGCTGCCAACTGGGACCCCACTCTACCTGGCGCGCGTTGCATCAACAAGGAGGATTTTTTCAGGTGGGGTAGCTTGCCAAACATCATCACTGACATTGTGATGCTCATCCTACCAATGCGTATAGTGTGGAATCTGCACACTACGACACGCTTGAAGATTGGATTGACGATTACCTTTCTATTCGGGAGCTTGTGAGTTGGCTTCAGGACATACACTCAGATTTTGAAGCTGACTATAGCGCTTACGTAGTGGCTTGATCACATCTATTGTTCGCTTTGCGACGTTCTTCCAACAAAACTCTTTCGAGGATGGTACCTGGGCTGCTGTCGATCTCATCATTTGGACTCAAATAGAAGGAGGCGTTTACCTGATATCTGCTTGCTTGATGACATATCGACCCCTGTTAGAGCGGGCGGGACGTGGAGGTTTCCTTAGCAGGCTCGCGCACAGCATCACCTCGTCCAAAAGGTTCAAGTCGGATAATAAACGGGAGCATAGCATGGACATTCCGTTGAGCTCTCATCCGGCCGCCAACTCTCATGGCTTCCAACGGCTTGAGCCGGATACTGCAACGGATTCGCACATCCTTGTTACAACTAATATAAATGTGACGGAATAGCTTTTGTGAAAGGATACCAAGAGAACCATGTTTCCGGGTTGTGTGGATGTTCATCCAAGAGTACGTCTGTTCGAGATTTACAATTGTACCGTGTATGATAATAACCATAGTAGGTACCTTTCCTTTAGAGATCTATAATCTATTACCCACTGATCCAAACATCTTCAGACTTGACTTGTAGCTTTCTCGAAAATCATATAAGATTCCCCGACTTCAGAAGTGTTACATGAAGGGCACGCGAATTCAGCTTCGCCACCTCCTTTCCGGTTTCCTGTGGGTGGGGGCAACGGACTCGGGCCGAGGCTCGCCGTTGTACTGCATGCAATGTCACTCAGCCTCACCTGATCTACTTTCAGCCCGCTACTTTAAGCGCATAATCCTGCTCGCCGTGCCCAGCTGTCTCTTTTGCCCTTTTTTTTCTTTTTTTGCTTCGCGAGACATAGTCGACAAGAACCAAAGGAGATGCAACAGTGTTGGATGTGGGGCGACTCCCATTGGTGGGGATATAGTGATACGACATCGGACGACGACACTTTTGGGGGAGAAGGATGCAAGGTGCATGAATCATCGATTACGGACATGAAAAAACAGGGAATGGTAGCAGGAGTTGCATAAGAAACAGGTATGATAGTATCCAAAAGTACCTCGTCGCTCGCGAATCCGATTGGACGCTATTCTAAGCCGGGTATCACCTGCCAACTCCAGCCCAGTCCGTTCTTGGGTCTTCTCCACCCATCACAACATGAGGGATTTGATTTCGAAAGTCCGATATGCCCCATGCCCGCATACTTGATACTTAGTACTAAATCCATAAAAGCCCCCGCCAACTAGCATCAAACGTGGAATTGTACGAAGTACCCGCTATTCCATGACATGCCGGTGGTGCCGCACCCGGAGCTGACTTGCTTACGTGCATAACCGTGGCCCCACTATTCGCTTATGAGCGTAGCGAGCAGTGGGGCCACGGTTAATCAGCATCCTGGAGGAAAATAAAAAAACTGCCACCCCCTTACATGGCCCAAGGCTGTACTGAAACTTCATAGGCTAGCGTTAATTAAGGGCTCGGAATGTTGAGGAAGTGTTCTATGCAAGTATATGTTGTACTCCGTACAGCCTCACGCTTTGTGACTTTGAATTTCAAAGATTCAGAGTAATGCACACTATTTTTTTTCCTTGACGCTGATCCACTCCATTGGTAGACTGCTACACAACGCAGCACCAGCGCTAGCAATGGAGAGCGCGAAAGCCCTAGTAAGTGCGAAATTGAATGCCTGCCTCAAAGCCGGAAGTTGCGCACCAGATACTTTGGAGTTTAGATCGTAGGCTCCGCCATTGACCACAGCCATGACATCGATACCTGGTAACTGCGCAATCCGTCGGGTGAGTTCGTTGGTGAAGATCGATTGCCCAATGCCAATGGCCAGAGTAGGCCCAAGGCTGTTACAGAAAGCCACGAGTGCACTGGCGGTTGCCAAGTCGTCTTTGGCAAGCACAAGCGGCACAGCGCTGAAGGCGATTTGCCGGCAAATACCAGCACCGAAGGCTGCGAGGAACTGGTAGCCGATCCATTGGGCCGAGCTACTAGTGGTGCTCAGGGTGAAGAGAAGGCCAGATCCAATAATCATCAGTATCGTGCCGGCCCACATGAATGGGACGTAGTAACCGACGATGGTGATCAAGCTACCACTTATCATTGGGGCAAGAAGGAGTGCCATAAGATAAGGAAGAGTGCGGATGCCGGACTGCTGTGCTGTAGTGCCAAGGACGGACTGGAAGTAAAATGGGAGGTAATAAACGTGCACGCCAATGGCTATGGTCATGAACACAGTAAAGGTACAGCCCGCAGCAGCAGTGCGCTTGGATACAATGCGAGCGGGAACCGTCGCCCTAGAGAGGTATTGTCAGGCTCGATAATAGCAAGACCAAGCCGGAGGAGACTTTACCGATCTTTGAGCTGCAATTGTAGCGCGATGAAAGCCAATATCAAGAGACCAAAGCCGAGCAGGCTGCCCCATACTTTGGAATTTGACCAGTCGTATGTAGTGCCTCCCCACTGCAACGCAATGAGAAGACACACAAATGCTGCAATCAGAAGGGAGGCTCCGAGGATGTCGATCCTCGCGCTTTTCTGTTTCAACGACAAGGATTGAGCCAGTTTCGTTGCGGGAGGTGGCTTGAGGACGATTGCAATTATGGTAAAAGCCAGGAAACCAATAGCTGATAAGTATTAGTGTGCTTCAACACGCAATGCTCGGAGGGCTTACGTAGGTTCACCCAAAAGCAGAATCTCCAGGTCAATTTTGCTGAGTCGGTGAAGAGTCCGCCAAGCAGAGGCCCAGCAGCCGAAGCAATCCCGTACATGCTCGTCACCACTGACACGTACAAGTGCCGTCTATGCACTGGCACCGCATGAGCCATAAGTGTCAGTGTTCCACACCATAGCCCACCACCTGCGGCTCCCGAAACTAGTCGCCCAACGATGAACGCTACGGATGTTGGTGCTGAAGCGGAGATCACGGAGCCGATTTCAAAGACCACAACAGAGAGTAGATACACTATCTTGACCGGAAAGAGAGTACATAGCTGCCCAAAGGCTGGCTGAAATGACATGAGCGTCAAGAAATAGGAACTTCCATACCAACCGACGAGGTTGAGATTATGGAATTCGGTTGTTAACCGGGGAATAGCGGTGGCTTTGAGATTCAGTGTTGATCTGTTTCAATGAGGGAGGGTTCATGACCGACATATAATGTAGTTGTCGAGCGCGAGGACCAGAACCACTGCCATGAGTCCCACTGTTAGGAGTACGAAAGTAATTCCATGTGGATAACTGTCCTCTTCCTCCCTTGTAGTTTCTATCTCTAGACCGCCTTCAGCATTAATCTTGGTGACTTCGTTGTTACCAGAAGTCCTGAACGTTGGATCTAGCGTCACTAAGTTGGTGGGTCCATCATCACCTTTCTCCGACAAGTTACCGACTTCAGATAATGTTGCGCTGTTGGATTCTTCTGGAGGAGTCATAGTTTGTTCAGCATAGGTATATGAGGCAAGACAAAGGACAGTGAAGCTGATAGTACGTGGCAACTGGTCTTCAAAAAAGCTCACAATTGTGTTGACTACAGGCAAAGCAAAGGCAGTGAAGGTGAAAAGATGTGCCAATTAGATGCTAGGCTAAAATTCAAAGGTCCGGAAGAGGTCTATGCAGGGGCACTGTTACACTTGAAATGGACCGATGACTCGATCTACCCAATCCTATAGGTCCTTCAAATGGCCCAGGGAATAAGAGGTCAGAGCTGGAGACCCTTACATAAGCTCGGGGCTGTGTGCGTCAGATGATGATGCCTGGCACAGATGCGATGGATAACTCCGCCGGTAAGATGTGATCAGCATGTTGCCTGCAGAATGATGGACATATCCAAGTTCATTATTTTTTGCTATAAATTTTGATGATGCGACGTCTCGGAGGAAAGCGTCGTTAGCGTTGTCAAGTACCTAAGATACTTTATATAAGAGATCCAATCCAGACCGACGTTAACGTAGTGGGATGCATGAGATAGGGGAACCATTTCAGTCGTGCCACGTTGCATAACATTCAACCGTGTGCCGTGGGGATGCAAATCCTACTTGTATTCCATCGTTTTACTAAGTAATGCGTGGGCATCCGCCTTGCTTCGCACTTGTTACTTCGTTCTTAAAGTAGGCTAAGTCTTCAGCTACGGCCGAAAATCCGATAGAAGTAGGGCCCATTCCCGATCAAGTGACAGTGCCTTCCGCCTTTTACTTGGTACCAGCCTTACTTCTGGATACGAAGTACTTTACCTACTTTACTTTTATGTGGTACCCAACCACCTTCTTCCTGTACTGCTAATGTACTTCTACCCCTGTATCATGCGCATTGCGATTTGCGCCAATCTTCTAGGCGCACTTTGGGGTCCTCACGGGCAAGGAATTTTGATAGGAATACGGTATTGAAGATCTGCCTGCTTTGTACGGAGGGCGGCACAATAAGTCCTGGACAGCGCTAGTGTCAGCCCTAACCCTTCTTTCGGAAGATAGCCCTAGAGTATCCGACCCTAGAATTATCTCTTAGGCTATATCTATAGGGTCTAATAGGGGCATTGATCCCTAAAGTAAAGCCTGTATAGGCGCACTTCCGAATTAGATATAAGCGCATTGTCTAGGTAACCCTCCGGGGTGGGCGTTATCCGAAATCTTGGCGCTGGACGCTAGCGCTGTCCAGGACTTATTGTGCCGCCCTCCGTACTGTCACTCACACGTTACCGCGAATGGTCTTCGGCTTGTCCGACCAGAGCTCGCACTCGTCAATAGCATGTCCAGAAGTCACTCGACCCAGCCTTGTCCAGTTGTGCTGCTATGACCATGATTACGTCAAGCTTACCTTTGTGCGAAGTGGATTCTTGGTGTGAATCTCGTACACAGTCTGATAGTCCACCTGCTAATCCATACCCCTCAAAAAGTCCCGCAAAGCCAGCTTACTACTCGGTTCGGCAGGAACACCAATACCCTCGACTGATTGGTCATCATTCTACCATTCATACCATCTGGATGCAAATTTTTCGAATTGCTCAAGCTGTCTGAGAGCTTGAATTGACCTCCGAGTGAGCACAACATCCCGATACCAGAACCTTGGCTCCACTGTTGCCATCCACGAATGACGTACGAAGCTCCAGTTCCGATTGCTATCATTGGCATTGGATGTCGCTTTCCTGGAAATGTCACAGACACGGAGACGCTTTGGGATCTGCTCGTGGAAGGAAGAAATTCCTGGGGTCCAGTTCCCACGGAGAGATACAACGAGGCCGCTTTCTACCACCCCAAACCTGACAACAATGGCACAACAAACCACCGAGGTGGCCACTTTCTCGGCCAGGATATTGCGGCTTTTGATGCTGCCTTCTTTGGCATATCGCCTCTCGAGGCCCAAGCAATGGATCCCCAGCAGCGCCTTTTGCTCGAGGTGTCCTATGAGGCTTTTGAGGATGCCGGAATTCCAATGGAGAATGTGCATGGCTCGGATACAGCAGTCTACGTTGCCATGTTTACTAGAGACTATGACAGAAATATATACAAAGACACGAGCGACATACCCAAATACCACGTCACCGGAAGTGGCGAGGCCATTGCTTCAAACCGCATATCATATATATTCAACCTTAAAGGCCCTTCCATGACCCTCGATACAGGCTGTTCAGGCAGCATGGTAGCGCTTCACCAGGCATGTCAAAGTCTACGAACTGGCGAGTCGAGCATGGCTCTGGCTTCAGGCGTGAGTCTAATGATCAGCCCAGACCACATGATCAGCATGAGTAATCTGGGGTAAGTGTTCTCTCTTCTCAGTAGGAGAGTTGACACTGATGGAACGTACCTAGTATGCTTAATGGTGATGGGAGATCCTATTCCTTCGATGCCAGAGGCTCTGGATATGGCCGCGGAGAGGGTGCCTCTGTTGTCCTTCTCAAGCGCCTTGATGATGCCGTACAAGCGGGAGATGAAGTGAGGGCGATCATCCGGAATTCTGCGACCAACCAGGATGGCAAGACCAACGGAATCACGCTGCCAAGTCAAGAAGCACAGGAATGCCTAGAGCGCTCTATCTACAAAATGGCCTGCCTTGACCCTCAAAAAATACCCTACATTGAAACACATGGTACAGGCACATCTGCGGGCGATCTTGCTGAGTTACAAGGCATCGCAAACGTTTTTTGTGGGAACATGCGCCACCAAAGCAAGCTCTACGTTGGATCTATCAAGTCGAATATTGGGCATCTTGAAAGTTCGAGCGGCCTGGCTGGCTTGATCAAAACAGTAGTAATACTGGAGAAAGGATCAATTCCACCGAATGCGGATTTTCAGACTAAGAAGCAAAGTCTTAAGCTTGAAGAGTGGAATATGGAGGTGAGAGATGGTTCTTTCTTCTACAGCCTCACACTGTCTGACTGGCTCCAGGTACCAACGAAGCTCGAGCCCTGGCCAATCAAAGGGGGGAAACGCCAAGCTTCTGTAAACAGCTTTGGCTATGGTGGCACAAACGCAGTGAGTAAGCTTATTATATCGTGCTAGGCTTTCAAAGCAACTGACATAAAATAGCATGTGATACTTGAATCCGCCCCTAGTAGCCTCCTACTATCCCAGAGCGAGGAAGAAGTGGGCTCTGAAAACATCCCTAACGCTCGCATTTGGGAACAAGTTGGGAGAAGCCAAACAAAGGCCGCAAAAATTTGTGATATACCTTCCACACATGATCCACAGTCAAAAGATCGTGATTCTCCTCTAGGGCCGCGATTGTTCGTCCTGTCGGCTAGGTCGGAACATTCAATCCTCCAGCTTGTGGCAAAATTCAAAAAGTGGGCGGGTGCGCGCCCCGATTTTGAGAACTACTTCGAAGACCTAGCCTACACGCTTTCAAGCCGCCGTTCCATGATGCAGTGGCGCTATAGCTTCGTTGCTAGGTCGCACCTAGAGATGATGGCATCACTGGATCAAAAAAGCCTTTGGACTACAAAGAAAGCTTCGGATGACCTTCGAGTGGCATTCGTGTTCACCGGCCAAGGTGCTCAGTGGTTTGCTATGGGACGAGAATTAATCAACACTCAGTCACAATTTGCGGCATCTTTGATCAAGTCAGACATCATCTTAAGAGACCTCGGCTCTGGCTGGAGTCTGTTAGATGAATTGCGGCTAGATGAAAATGATTCTCGGATCCACGAGGGTGAGATCGCCCAACCTGCAAGTACCGCACTCCAAATAGCTCTCGTCGATTTGCTCGCTAGCATCGGTATCAAGCCTCGAATGGTGCTGGGCCACTCGAGCGGTGAAATCGCTGCTGCTTATGCCTCTGGCATCCTTTCTCACGACGTTGCACTCAGAGTGTCATACTGCCGCAGCCTGATACCAAGCATCTGCAGGCACTCGATCCCCACCAAAGGTGCTATGATCTCTGTGGGTCTTGGTGAAGAAGAGGTTTCGGATCTTATCGCTGACCTGCAAAGAGGCATTGTCTCCGTGGCTTGTGTCAACAGCCCCCACAATACTACCATCTCTGGTGATGAGCCCGCAATCCTAGAAATCGAAGAGATACTCAATAGACTGGGTGTCTTCAATAGGAAGCTCAAAGTGGATACAGCGTATCATTCGCACCACATGCAGAGGGTGGCCCAGCAGTATTCTTCTAGCCTAGGTTCTATACGTCCACAGTCACGGCGGGAAGGCTTAACTTTCATGTCTAGTGTGACGGCCAAGGAGAAGACGCAAGACTTTGGTGCCGCTTATTGGGTTGAGAACCTTGTCTCGAAGGTCCGATTCTGCGATGCTCTACAAGAATTTTGCCGTGTGCAGATCGCCGAATCCCAGAACATGAGGGTCCAACAGACCCATCTTATTGTGGAAATTGGACCGCACAGCGTTCTGGGTGGGCCCATTCAACAGACAATCTCCCTAGATTTTGAGTCGTTCGATTATGTATATCTGCGAACGTTGGCCCGGGGTCGCGCTGCTGTGGACAGTGTGCTGGAAATGGTCGGAAAGATGTTCGAACGCGGCTACCCCGTGGACCTCGTCAAGGCCAATTCGCTAAGCTTTTCGAAAATTCAGCCGCGACTTATACGTTGCCTGCCGACGTATCCATGGGATCATTCCAATACCTACTGGCATGAGTCACGTTTGAGTCGGGATCATCGCCTCAGACAAAACGCCCCACACGATCTTCTAGGTGTTCGCATACCCTCTAGTACTCCCCTGGAGCCTAGTTGGCGCCACATCATCAGTATAGACACTTTGCCCTGGCTCGAAGAACACGTTATTGATGGTCTTGCTGTATTCCCTGGATCCGGATATCTATGTATGGCTATTGAGGCACTTCGCCAATTGACTTCTTCCAGCCAGCCGCATCGAGCCATTAACAACTTCGTGTTGCAACAAATATCCTTTTCGAAAGCACTCGTCGTTCCACCAGCTCCCTTAAAAATCGAGATGCTGATCAATCTACGAATCCAGAAATCTGTAGAAGCAACATGTTATGAGTTTCGAATCTTTGCCATCTTGCAAGATGGGGTCTGGCACGAGCATTGCTCTGGGCGTATCATGGCAGATTTGGTAACAGAATCATCACCAGACAAAGAATTCGTTGTCGATCGGAAGCAAGGCAGCGCTCCTACAAGAGATGCGCTGATCAGCACTATGTTAGCTGACTGTTCACGGCACCTGAGATCAAAGGACATGTACAACCAGCTTTGCTCGAGCGGAAACTTTTATGGACCGATGTTTGCCGCCATAAGTGAATTGAGTATTGGCGAACGTCAGGCAGTTGGTCACATTCGCATTCCAGATGTTCAGTCTATCATGCCCTTGAGTTACCAACAGCCACATATAATTCATCCAACTACTCTTGATGCCGTTATGCACACTGCACTTCCAGTCTACGCACAACATCATGGCCCAGGCTCCGTCATGCCAGTGTCTATTCAAGAAATTATCTTGTCTGCTAGTATTCCAAGGGCCGCAGGAGAGGAACTACTTGCAGCTACTTCAATATCTTCGAGCGGGATAGCATCCGCCAGATCGGATGTTTTTGTATCAGCAGGTCGTGGAGAGATGGACGAGAGAGTCATGACGATCTCACAAGTAGACCTTCGTGGACTGGGGCCTTCGGAAGCTGTCGAAATAGGCTCGACGAAGTGGCAAAACATGATCTATCAAATGAAGTACGCTCCAGACGTTGACTTTGTCTCAGAAGATGATAATGAAGGACCTGTATCTCTAAGCATTGCGGATTATTTAGCCCTTCTTGGCTTCAAGTACTCTCAACTGGTGGTTTTAGAGATTGGTGCTGGGACCGGGCATACTGCTTGTCAGATAATTTCATGCCTCATGAATGATGGATCCACACCTATTGCACGTTACGATTTCACAGATGTGACAGGAAAGTCTTTCCAACAGGCACGAGATCTTCTTCAGGGCTGGCATACACTGATGCGATTTCAGACCTTGAATGCGCAGCAAGACCCTCTAGAGCAAGGTTTCGAGGGATGTTCATATGATCTAATTATTGCTACTGATATCTATATGTCAGATAGCCACTTTGATAATACCATGGCAAATATTCGAAAGTTGCTGAAACCCGGGGGAAGGCTGATACTCAATACTTCAGAGGATTGTACCACTGACGGCGGTATACCGCATCATGCACTGCTAAGAAGTTCAATTGGTGATGCACAGTTCTGTCATGATGGCATGTCAGATAGTGCACGTACTGGTAAAATGATAGTATCTCAATGCGTTGATCCCGACACACAGCCTCTCCTGGATCCCATAATGATCGTCGCCGACGAAGGATTAGAGACCTTTGCGTCTCTCCTCAATTCAGCATTGATAGATCAAGCGTTTGAGTCGGGTCTCACAACTTGGGCTTCATATGATCCCACATACCAAGCCATCTCCATCGTCCTGGATAATGGTCAATCGCCACATCTATCCAACTTGACGCTAGAACGGTTTGGAAAAGTCGTAAAGCTACTAGGAGCGCGCTCCAAAGTCTTCTGGATCATAGCTCAAGAGGACGCAACTACTGGAATGAATCCTGAGAGGGGCTTGTTGACAGGATTAGCTCGTAGTGCTCGTGCAGAAAATGAAGACTTGAGAATCATCACCTTGGATGTGCATGACGCCATTGGAAAATGCATGCCACATTTAATTACCAAAATTATCGATGTTCTCTCAGTCGCACTTTGCTCGTCGGTACAGAGTCATCAGTCGGTCGAAGTCGAATACGCTTACCGCGATGGTCAAATCCTGATTCCGCGCCTTATCGTTAATAAAAGAATCAATACCTGGGTTAGTCACGCAACTACAAGGTCAATAGTCCGGAGTCCCTATCTGCATTCCCAAAATCTTCTGAAGCTCTGTATGGATACGATAGCGTCTCTTGAAAATCACTGCTTCGTCGACGATGACTCGGCGCGGTCGTCGCTCAATGAATCCGTTATAGAAATAGCAGTGAGCGTACACTCTTTGAACTCTGTGGAAGTGCGGAATCTTTCAACTGGAATTAGGGATGCGGAACCGGTCATGCATGAGTTTGCAGGAACAGTGAGCGCAGTTGGCCCAAACGCTGGGGAAAAATTCCAGGTTGGCGATCGGGTCTGCGCATGGACATTTGATGGAGTGCAACTTCCAAGCCGAGCGAGGGTTGACATGGACAGTGTGGCTCGTTTGCCAGATTCAACATCTTTAGCGGTTGGAGCTGCGTTGCCAGTAGCTTTGATGGCCGCGTACTACGCACTGTATGAGCTTGCACATCTGCGCCAGGGGCAAACGCTTCTAATTCATGGAGCAGATAGTGATATTGGACAAGCCGCTCTCGTTATCGCCCATCACAAGGGAGCTGATATATTTGCTACGGCCTCTAACGCCGCGGCGCGAGAAATAGTGGCCAAGAGACATCAAATCTCGTGGACTCGAGTGTTCGCAACTTCAGATCCCGTTTTGAAACAGAGGATTTTAGACTGTACGGACGGCCATGGAGTCAACATGGTTCTCAACACCCTTAGCAGGGACTCGATCTCCAACCTCTGGGCGTGTATAGCAGTGCTTGGAACCTTCATCCAGATAGGAAATCCATGGAATCCGGCAACGAGAACAGATACGTGGCCTTTTACTGACAAGAACGCTATTATCATGACTTTTGACCTCCCAAGTCTGATCCGTGACCGACCGCAGGAAGCAGTTGGTTTATTAGGTAAAGCCGTGGCAATTTTGGAGCATAGAGATTTAATGGCCTGCCACAGCGCCACTGAGATTTCGATGTCAGATGTTGAGTACGCTTTTCGGAAGCTTCGAGCGCTAAAGCAGTTCGAGAAGGTTATCCTTGTAGCAGATGAAACCACTCAAGTCAATGCTCTCAGCATTGACACGGGTGCATTGCAGGCCAGAAAACCCGAGCTGGACGCGAATGCGACATACGTCGTGGCAGGGGGCTTAGGAGATTTGGGGCGGCAAATTTGTCGTTTGATGGCCTGCCGCGGCGCAAAAACAATCGTCGTACTATCCCGAAGGGCGCTTGGCGAGTTTGAGCAGCAGGCGTTTGAAAGACGACTCCAAGTATTCTCACCTGGGCTGAGGATATTCAGCATGGCTTGTGATATATCCAAGAGGTCCATGGTAGATGAAGTGTTGTCTAGCTTCATGTCCCACCTACCACCGGTCAAAGGGATTATTCAGTCTGCTGCAGTGCTTCAGGTCAGTACGTAGACTCTGAGAATCATGTCAGAGCTAATTAAGAGAACAGGATGGCGTTTTGGAAGGAATGACCTTGGACGACTTTCAAGTCCCGTTGCAGACAAAAATGTATGGCACTCGCCATCTCAGTGAGGCACTCGAGGACTCGCCACTTGATTTCTTCATTATGCTTTCGTCTCTCAGTGGTGTAGTAGGCAGCAGGGGCCAGGCAAACTATGCCGCTGGAAACACATTCCAGGATGCCCTTGCGCATTACCACACAGCATCGAAGACACACTACATGGCACTGGATCTTGGCATGATAGAGGGGACGGATGCCTACCGTGACCGCATGGGTCGGGCACGAGTGACAAACCTCGTTCGGCAAGGATGGGTTCCTGTCAAACATGATGAGCTTCTCGCGATTGTTGACTACGCAATGTCTCCTCAGGCACGCAATGATTCATGCCACCAAGCTGCTATAGGAATTGACGGAAGGTCTATACATGAAGCAGATAACGCAACGCCGACCATGAAGAGTGCAATATTTACTCACATACGAGGCTCATATAACAGCAAGAGTCTCACTGAGAATCCGTCCGCCAATACGGGGGTTAGAGAACACATTTCAGCCGCCACCAGCGCTGCGGAGGTGTCTAAAGTCATCAACTCAGCGATTAGCCAGCGGCTGTCCAGTATCACAATGCTCGATATAGACAGTATCGACTTGGAAACACCGTTATTAGACTACGGACTGGACTCTTTGACGGCCGCCGAATTGAAGAATTGGATACTTAAAGAACTAGAGGCACCGATTCAAGCTTCTGAGATTCTCGACGAATCCAGTATTAGATCGCTAGGTATAAAGGTGGTTTCGAGGTCAAGGCTCATCAAAAGAAGTGCAAGCGAGAACTTGCAGCAAGAAACTGTCAATGGAGGCGAGCAGCCTCAAGCCGCAAATTGTAACCTATCTCAGATGCCCTTCCCAAATGACGGGCCTAATCAGAAAACTCTCCTCGTTGAGCTTCCTCCGCTTCCCCTCCCTGGTTTGAAAGATTCACTTGATCTTTATCTAATGTCCTCTAGGCCATTCTTGTCCGAAGACGAGTTTGGGAATACTTCGCTTGCAATCAGAGCGTTCCAAGAAGGATTTGGTCAGACACTCCAAAGCCGACTCATAGAACGGTCAAAAGATCGGCAGATGGATAATTGGCAGCATGATCTCCACGTACGCGGCATATATTTGAAAAGGCGCGACCCTGTCCATCCGTATGGCACATTCTACAGCTCTCACCTCTTGACTGATCCGCCACACAGCCAAGTCGAGAGGGCAGCCGTTATTTCCGCAGCTGCCTATGACTTTAAGCAGCGGCTTGATGCAGGCAATTTAGAGCAAGACTATCTTAATGGAGAACCGATTTGCATGGAGTCTTTGACTTGGCTTTTCAATACAGCTCGTCAGCCCGGGATCGGCATCGACAAGGTCTGCAAATACCCAGGAAACAACTATCTTGTCGCGCTGAGGCGCGGCCATGTCTTTAAGATTATGCTTGAAGAAGACGGCCGTGGCACGTCTTACTTGAATCTGAAGCACAAATTCCAAGCGGTGATCGAACACTCTATGGAGAAAAGGCATTCCTTAGCTACCTTGTCTGCAGATGAAAGAGACAGTTGGGCAAAGATCCAGGAGTCTATAACTTCGTTAAGCCCAAAGACCAACGCCTTGATCAACATGATAAATGCCGCAGCTTTTATCGTATGTCTCGATGAAGGTTCTCCAGCCACTCCAACCGAACGGTGCAATCAGTTTCTCTTGGGTGATCCCTCTAACCGCTGGAGCGACAAGTGTTTACAGTTTATCATCTGCGAAAATGGCGTCTCGGGGTACGTTTGTGAGCATTCTATGCTCGATGCGGCTTCGCTCAAGCAGATGAACCAGTCTATTACGCGCGCCATACTTGAGCATAATGTCGGTATACACAAAGACGGTCATATCAATGGACATGGCGACTCAGTTGATGAAGTTACGCTCACGACGAACACCTCTATCCTTGACCACATAAAGCGCGTGCAAAGAGAGTTTGACAAAAGATACAACCCTGCGGAGTTTTCCCATTTCCGCCTCTCTGCCGTCGGCAACGTCTTACTTCACGCCCATAAGATTCCGTCCAAGGCAGGTATCCAGCTCATCATTCAACTGGCGTCTCTACTCTATTTCGGAAAGCAATATCCATCATGGGAGACCGTGACCATGATGCCTTTCCACCGGGGCCGGCTGGACTGGATGCAAGTGGTCTCGCCAAACATGTATAGTTTCTGTAAGGCTGCGGCCGACGACCGCACACCTATCGCGGATCGCCTAAGGCTACTACGAGATGCGGTACAAAGCCATGCCAGCACATTGACAAAGATCGCTAGGGGAAGAGGGTTTGCAGCTCATTTAGAAGCGTTGCAAGAAACGGTGCGCGAGCACGAGCCTGTACCGGCCCTGTTCAGGGACCCGACTTGGGAAATGATGCGTGTGACGAGTACGCGAAAGATCAAAACGGACGCGTCCGAAGGGTTGATGGCCCAGGAGGCGGGTTTCTTTATGCCGGATTCGGAGAGCGTTTTTGTGCACTATGAAGTTGAGGATGATGGATGCATCTTCTTTATTCAGAGTACCAAAGGGCGAACCTTGCCGTTTTGCGAAGCTCTGAGGAAGGCAGAGGATTTAGTCAAGCGTATACTTCAGATGTAGCACCATTCATGGGCTTTGGCTCGTCCTGGAGATGAATTTGGTTGGGCTTGATGATTGATTTTGATATACATCAGTTGTAGATCGTATCGTAAGCAATGGACATGAATCGTCCTGTGAACTCAAGACGTCCCCCACGTTCAGTTGCAGGATTACCATCCAGTCAATTCAGGACACCCCCGCAGTTTCGACGTAACCAAGCGCTCTAATTGCTTCAAGGTACGACAGCCACTGACGTAAATGAGCGTTTTGTAATAATTCACTCCCCAAGTGACACAGTTATTACATAAATTCACTCGCTATCACGACAAGGGCCCCTTTCGCAAAGTTCCAAATAGACACAAACCAGGTCTTTCCTAATCCTACATCGAACTATAAACTCCAGTCCGGTACAAGTCCATCCAAACCATCATGCTTGGCGGAGGCTGCCGTGAGTTCACGTCGGACCAACCCCAAACATGCCAGCACTAACAACGAGCCCAAACGAACAGTATGCGGAAAATGCACAGTCACCCACAACGGCGAGACAAACTTCAAGGTGTGAAGAAGCAAAAACCACAAATAACTCGACAGTATACCTGACATATCTGCGTTCGTTCCACACACACACAGGCGCTCTGCCACTGCCAAGACTGCCGCAAAATCAGCGGCAGCACCTACAGCACCAACCTCTTCGTCCCGACCTCCGCCCTTCAACTCGTCTCCGGCACTCCCAAGCAATACAGCAAGCGCACCGATGCGGGCAACAGCATCACGTCTTATTTCTGCGGCGACTGCGGCGTGACGCTGTGGCGGCAGTCGAGCGGGTATCCGGTTTGTTTGTTTGTTTTTTTGGTGTTTTTCTACGGGGTTATGTGCTGCTGGCTGAGGTGTTGGGTGTATTATTACTGACTGACTGAGTTAATTCTTCGGATAGGATGTCAAGATTGTTAAAGTGAGTGAGGGTGTAGGAAGGATGGTGCGGAAGGGGAGTTGGGGTAGAAGTGCTAATTTGTTTGATAGGAGGGTGTTATGGAGGAGATGTCGGGGGCGGAGCCGACGGTGGAGTTTTATACGGCGCAGAGAGTTGGCTGGGTGCCGAAAGTTGCGGGTGCGGAGGAGTCGTAAACGGTGTGGTGTTGCGTGTGGCTGAATTTGGAAGTGTTGCTCTGGATAGCGTGAGGTTGCACTTAGCACTAACTAAAGTGAGAATTGTATTAAACCTCTAGGGAAGATTTGTGTAACGTTCGTATGTGTCAAAGTTATTGCTACTAGAATAGTATCTTTGTCAAACGCGGCGTACACGATACTCCATCGGCGTTGAGAACTTCAAGTCTCGAGCAAAAAGACATGCTGCAAGGCCTAGAGTGACGTTGAGTAGTAGAGTACATCATTATACAGCCGAAGTACGAGGCCAAATGTCTGCAAGAATTGATACACAGATTCAGCCAGACAATACCTCGAGACCAACCACCATTATATATTCAAGACATAATAACTGAGCACGGTCTTGTTAAATGGCGACGCCACTGCTACTCAAACCCAATTCATCCGAGCATTCGACTTGGCTGTGACCTTATCAACGCACCGCACATCGACTGTTCTACCCACCAATCAATACGCAGCTAGAGACCATGTGAAAACACTGATCACTGCCTTGATAGACTCAGAGCTTTTCGTCTGAGGCGGTCGCTCTAATTAAAACTTCGGACAGCATACTGCTGCGAGTTCTGCGTGATTGCTCTCTAATGGTTGCTGAAAAAGATAAAGACAATGAGAATAGCATACAACCTACTACTATCCCTTAAGAGCTTGGAAAAGGCATGACTGAAGCTCGGCGGCCACCCAAAAACGATTCTTTGACATACATCATGATGACTGGGAAGATGCAATCTTCAACGAGCATCGCTTTCAGTATCACAAAGGTAATGTAGCTGTATTCGGGCTGCTGCTACGTCCTCGAGCCTCAGCCATTGCTGCGAGAAAGGCAGAGATTGTAGCGGGTATTACTGATGGCTTTATAACATATCTATGAATTGGTGGACCCGACAGACGTGCTCCTCGACTCTTGCGTGGTAGCCTGTAACTCCATTGACAGCTTTCTTTTAGCAAAGATTATTGTATAGTCGGCCCATTACTGCAGACAGCTACCGGTAGGATATACGTCACTTCGACTACTGCATTTGTCAAGAAGCGTATTGGCGCTTGCAAGCCAGAACTCGAACCGTGTCTCCAGAGACGCTTGCATACAAGTGAAGCGCTTAACAGACCGGCCAGCGCCATCATCGAAGTTTTCCGCGCATATTTGCACGCAGATTAGCAACATCCCGGGTACATCTAGAGTAGCGACAAAACCAGCAAAAATGATAAGAGGCCATCTCACCATCATACTCCTCATTCGACTGACCAACGTCTCCTCACTCTCCACCCTTGCCCTTCCACCATCAATCAACACACCAAGCGACAACAACCTCACAGCAACCATCAACCGAATCACCTGCGTGCGCCCACACGGCTTACAACCTCTGAGCGACTCTACAACCTGCATCCCCGCCCTCTTCCGCCTCTACGCCACTCCTCTCGTCCACACGGTGACAATCTGGGACCCTGGCGACGTCTGGCAGTGGGGTCCCGAGAGCAGTTTCGGGGGTTGTTATATTAAAGTTGACGGTGGGCGTCAGAGGGATGTCTTTACGGTGGAGAGCTTGCTGGGCCCGGCGATTGCTGCGCTGAACAAGTGCTTCGTGGGGGCTGTAGATGAGAGCAATCTTATAGCGAAGACGAGGGTAGGGCCGGGGCGTGATTGGTGGTTGAGTGTCGTTTTGGGGACCTGGGTCGGTGGTAGCGATACTATTTCATAGGGAGGATCAGGGTGACTGGGAGGTTATTATTGGTGAAGCAGTTCGATCCTTTTATCTCATCTTCTGATCCACAATCTTCGACTACTAATCAGAACCCGAGAGTGCCTTTGACTTCAATGTTGCTCCTGAAAAACCGACCCTGTTGACGGGCCCATGAACTCCACATCCTCTCCTCGTCCATGTCCCTGCTTATTCGAGCGGAGTCTCATCTTCTCCTACCAATTTCCTCCCAGTTACAGTGTTACTCTCGCCTCGACGTATATCAAGATTATATTTTATGAGTCGCTGCTAAAATGCTGAAAACGTCGCGTCATCGTTTTCAAAGACCTCGAAGCTTCCATCTACGCAACTTGAAAGGATCTGCTGCTATCTCTTTCCGGCACGGAAGCCTAGTGTCATGTTCGCGCCCATCATTAACCGTACCTTTGATTCAGCTGAATTCGTGTCTTTTCATTGGAATGAGCTTTCCAACCTCTAGTTTCCCGTTGGGTTCCACGCTTCTGTTGACACAAAGTCCAAATGTTGAGCCGCCAAGACCGTCTTGAGCTCCCAGCTCCTCCTACCCTCCTCCCTAGAATTATTTATATGCAGCTTGGTATTTAGCCCTGGATTATCTCATGCGCTCCATTAGGGTGGGTATTTGACAAACTCTCGGTTGTCTTTATCCGTTTTCTACTTCTCTTCTCTTGATTTCCAGTTCCAAGTCTTCCAGAGTTAATGGACAGCCTACGCCAGTCCACTTTTCCTTCTCGCTCTGGATCCACCCCTCGCAGCTCCCCAATCCCACGACCAGAAAACCCAATGTCTCCCTATCAACATCGAAGACCTCCCACCACTCCACACTCGGTAGCTTAACCCCAACCTCCCTCGCCGCAAGGTATACTGCCGCCACCGCCAGAGCGGGTGGTTGATGCGTCAGATATAAGAGCTGCGGCGAAAACAAGGCCGTATTGAGGTGCCCGAGAGTGCGGGTGGCGAGGGCAGTCGACTGGGCGGTGGGGCTAATGGGAAGCACGCCGAGGGTTTGGAGATAAGTGAGGGCGATGTGGTGCGGTAATGTGACGTGCGTGACAAAAGAGATTGACCTTAAGATGATGGATTCTGTTTGAAGGAGGGTGGCCTTGGTGGATTGGTAGGACCCTTCGGAGAGGTAGTAGGATTTGGCATCAGGCTCCTCTTTTTTGCCTGTAGTACCCTCTGAGGGCTGCCGCAGAGGAGACGTAGGGGAAAGTAGATAGGCGTAGACGTTCAACACGGAGCGAGTCGACTGAGGCAGGAATGAAATCTTGGCGGTCATGTATACTGATGCTGCAGAGACATCCTATTTGTCCATCAGCACACGCCTCGGTCACCGGAAACCAAACTTTTATGTTTGATGTCGCACCTTTACTGCATTAAGCCTGAAACTTCCACCCTCGGACCCAATGTAGAACCTGTAGAAGATGACAATGGCCTGCGCGATAATGTCCTGCGGCAGCCGGAGCAGAATACCTGCAGCTTGCGTGAGCCGGGCGCCGGCGAAGCGAAGAGAGCTCTCGAGGTCTGCGGGTACGCCATCGAGTTGGGAGCTGGAGGTGGAGAGCTGATCGATTGTGGCCAAAGGATTTGATAGGGACGAGAGCTGTTCAGGTTCTGGTGCCATGGTGTGTAAAGAAATGCCAAGAAGACAGAAATCTGCCCCCGGCCTCATCCCCCCCCGGGCCGAGGGTGAGCGCCGCTTTATTGACACGCGACGCGGGTAACAGTCGCGCGAGCCTGGATGATCCTACCTAAGTAATCCTAGGGGACTACGCCCCTATAGTAATAAATAGGCTACTATCTAATTTCTATTCTTATGCTATGATACACGAGTACTTGATGCAAGGTGTCCAGCCTCTAATGCAGTCATGCCGGAGTCCGAACAACTTCGGAGACCGAGTATTTCAGAAATGCCAGCCTGGAAGAAAAGGTAGGGGACTGTCACTCCAGATTTGACTAAATACTTCTGCTTTTTGTCGAGACCGGTCCATTGTCACTGAGGCCTGGTCATTCGTGCTTCCTGATCTGGCTCTTGAAATCAAAGGCACCGATAGTTTGCAAACCCAAAGCCTGGAATCCTATGCCGACGATGACTCTTGCTCACCCAATTCTCATCAGTGGGGCCGGAATCGGCGGCCTCGCCCTCGCCCAAGGCCTCCTCAAAGCCAAGATCCCCTTTCGCGTCTTCGAACGAGACCATTCGTTCAACATTCGCACCCAAGGCTATCGTTTCCGACTGGCTGAGGCCGGCATCAATGCTCTAAAACAACTTCTATCACCCGAATTGTTCGCACGAGTCGTAGCCACCAGCGGGAAATTCCCTGAAAAGACATGGGCAAGTGCTCACCTCGATGCTTTGAGTGGAGAGGCTATTATTGCGGTCGGTCCTAGTGGCCCTGCTCAAGGTCCTCCGGGGGCTGGCGACGCCGAGCAGCTCATTCTGGACAGGACTGTGCTGAGGGCACAGCTGATGAGAGACGTGGAGCCGTATGTTGAGTATGGACGGGAGTGTTCATCATACGAAGTCACACCGAGCGGGGTAATTGTCCGGTTCGCGGACGGTGGTGAGGCAGTGGGCTCCTTACTTGTGGGCGCTGATGGTTCGAGATCGCGTCTTCGAAAACAACTAGCCCCCCAGCTTGACGTTGTGGATACTGAGGGTCGCTTGATATATGGCAAGACACTCTTGACTGCCGAGCTTGAAGAGAACTTTTCCAAGAATGCATTGACCGGCGCAACCCTGATACAGGACCGCACGCAAGAATCACCGACAGGTGTTCTGCTCGAGCCTGTGCGCTTCAAGGACAACGAATTCAGGAGCCAGCTACCCAAGGACTACGTGTACTGGGCGCTGTGTGTACGAAAAGATAACCCCCACATAAAAGATAGCACGACGCTTAATCTGACGGCAGAAGAGTCGGCAGCACTGGCTAGAAAGATAACACAAGAATGGCATCACTCTTTCCACGCCTTATTCGATCTCCAAGACGTGTCACAAGCATACCTCATACGAGCCGACACCGTGAGACCCGAAATTCCGGTTTGGAACCCCACTAAGCGGGTGACACTCATTGGTGACGCCGCTCATCTCATGTCACCGACCGCAGGCGCTGGTACAGTTTCGGCCTTCCGTGACGCTGCAAACGTGGTGCAGATGGTAAAAAATGAAGGTATAAGCGTGGACGGCATTAGGGACTACGAGACTATGATGAGGGAATTTGCCGGACAGGCTATCAAGCGAAGCATTTGGGGTGGGAAACTATTGTTCGGGATGCGGCCCTTTGAAGAGTTAAATACTGTGGTCGGCTAGGTGAGTTAGAAGAAGAAGGATGAGTGGAGGAGTATGGAAAGCCTTGTTTCGAGCCAGTCAAGTTCCCCTGAAATTGGGAAGCACCCTATATCAGATTCCATTGGAATCTTGAAAGGAGAAAACGCCTTGGGTTATTAGCGTGTGCAGAAAGTGCAGAAAGCGTGCGATTCTTGGCAGAGAAAAATCTACGCGCTATCTAATTAGTAGTATACGTACAATTAGATAGTTGTTCTTCTTACTTAACACACTATCCCCTTATAGCCCTTAAAGCTTATATATATCTCGTTTAGTAATTTTCTTACTATCTAGATACTTAGAATTATACTTCTCGATATATTTACTATTAAAGTTTCTTCTCTAATTTAATATATATCTATATGTATATTTATTTTAAAGATTTATTTTATTTATAAAAAGAGTTTATTACTCTATAATATCTATAGTATTAGGATTGTTAGATCTCCACAACCAGCTATAGCTAGGGCTAAGTGCTTCGAATTATTATTCTTATTATATTCAATACACTTATAATGTTAAGGATCAACTACTAATGTAATCAATAATGAGTGTGGTGGATGAATTGTTGATCTAGCTAAGTGTGTGGAAGCCATCTAAGTACGGAGAAGCTAGTGCCAACGCTAGTCATGACCAGCCCTACGTCCATATGATCGAATATTCCATAACATATAATCAGTTTATTCTAGTTCGCAATATGTGAGTTAATAGGGTGTGCCTCTTATAGGCGTTATTAGATTAGTAGATTAGTAAGTCGAGTAGCTTTTCTAGTTGTTGAGATCCTAGACTGAGGTCGTACCGAAACACAAAGTCCGTTTTCTTCTCTGCGACTCGAAAGAAGCCTCCATTGCTATCTTCCAAGCCCAATGCCGAGAGAGTGCAGACAGATCCGGCGAAGACTATGGCCATCCTCGCGGCTTCCTTTTCCCAATCGCGTCGTGAGTCTTGTATGATACATAGGGAGTCGATCCAGAGATAGGGAATTTTGAGCTTCCGAGTGCTCGTGACAGCATCTCGAAAGGTCAATGGAAGCTCATCAAATCGTATGCGCTCCTTCCGGCTTGCAAAATTGGTTAGAGTCGTAGTCAATAGTCCGCGCGTAAAGTCTCCCCAGCAATACCTCGATGCTATATAAAGAACATGTTCATTAGAATCCTCCTCTAATTCCACAAGGACGATTTCCCCCGAGCTCCAAAATCGGACGAGGTCCAAAAGCGTGCGGGGCAAGGAGCGGGGTAACCTTCACGACAGGGTCCGTGGTTTTAAACACAGTCATTGATCCAATGTCTCATGAGGAGGTCCTCATTATCATTCTCGTGTATGCGGGCCTTTGGAAGTGCTTGCTCTATTCATTTTAGCAAGCGACGCTCAGCTCATCCACATGGCAGTTGCTGAGCTTACGATACTTGGGTGGCACAAGAAAAAGCAGTCATGAGAGATATCGTCGAGTTCCATCCAGAGGCTAAATGATTGTTCGGAATCAATGATTCCTCGCTTCATCGCGAGCCGTTCTTTATCTTTCATCTCCTGAGAGAGCCAATGGTCGTTCATTTGACATGCCACAAACTTGCACATTGGACAGCCTTTGGCAGCTGACTGACGAAGAGCTGACGGTGTGTGATAACGATAGTGAAACAATCGATCACTGGGACTGAAGAAGTTAGGGGGTAAGGGGCTAAAGAAATTTGTGGGAATGCCTTTGCATAAAGCCATCCCAGTTCCGGTGGGAAGGTAGAACGTGATTGGACTGGGTGGACACTTAAGAGGTTGCGGTGTGGGTTGGAGTTTGGATCTCGAAGTCTCACCTCGGCGTCGGGTTGGGGCCCCTTTGGAATGCTCCTAAAACGGGGATGGAAGGCATCAAGGCCACCGGGCAACCCGCCCAAGACCTAACCCATATTGGGGTCCGCAACGCCCCTAATCTACCTTACGGGCGAGCCCTAGAATGCGCACACCGTGTTAGAATAGTACCAGTACTATCCCATGGGCTGGCAGGATGTACGTTTCAGGGGCTCAGCCCTAATTTTGGTGGGGGATGCCAAGCAAACGTACACCATAGGCGCCAGCCCATGGGATACGAGGACGTGGGTACGATTATAATATTTTAACACCGTTATATACAAAGGCGAAACCCCCACGATGATATTATAATACGAGTACTTCGATAATATATCGTAAAAAAATCTATTACGGTGTTAGATTTTTTGATATCGTGCTAACACCGTGCTGACACCGTGCTGACACCATATCAACACGTAGTGTAAAATAAAATAAAATAAAATCTTCGACACTACGTAGATACTCTAGCTAGCCTAGCTAGCCGTACGTACGATATATACAGAAAAAAATCCCTATATTTTAAAAATAATCATAATTCAAAATATTAATTACAATGCTACGATTCTATCACTCTATCACAGCTATAATAGAAATATAAGATTGCTACAATTCCTTAAGTATTGACATTATTATAATTTAGACTTGTATGCTAAGGTCGGGACTTCGTTTATTATTTCGTAACGATAATAGTAACTACACGGTGTTAAGAGTTAGATTACGGTGTTAAGAATTAAAACTAGACTAACTTCTTATCGTACACTAAAAAATATTAGTACGCTCGATATATTCGTAATAGTACCGTTAGCTAATAGGATTTCCGTTCTGCTACGGCTATTATTGACGTACGGTACTAATACCAGTCTGACACGGTGTGCGCATTCTAGGGCACGCCCGTAAGGTAGGGGTATCTTCCGAAAGTAGGGCTAGGGCTGGTACTACGTTGTGCAGGACTTACGACGCCAAACCTCCGTAATCTTCAGGAGTAATGAGCGTTGTTGCGATTGCAGGACACTACGCTTGATTTGGCAGTTGCTATCAGAGCTGTGATCTTAGTGGAAGCTATGATGTTAGTACATTTGGTAGTCATGCTGCATAGCGCTGACATATCCCCTGTCTCACTAGTTGGTTATATAAGCTTGAGCAAGTCCCAAAAGCCCCAGGAAATACTCATGCGATTCATGCTCCGACGTTTTCAATTCCATCAGACATCTGCTCCCTGGCCACCAATATTCTAGATCATTCTCCTATGCTGTACCCATATCTTGCATAGTGTTCTTAAAACAAGCCTCCCGTGCGCTACAAAGAATTGCTTTTTCTGGCTCTGTCGAGAAAAGGCTGAAAGTAAAGACTCCGATAAAATCTTCTACTGCTTATAAGCACGTCTCCCGCAACGCATTGTAAACAAGTAACCGGCAAATTTGATAACGACTATTCATTCATAATCAATATGCCTATAGATTTTCGTCTCTCTCAACTCAAAGAAGATATTCGTAAAGCGACTATTAACTTCGCAGCCGACTCTCTTTAAGATATCAAAAAGATCTATATAAAATATTAATATTATCACGAGAGATTTTAATTTATAAGATTTATCTATTATTAAGTAATCGTTAAAGAATTAATTAAGAGTTAAATTCTCTCTTATCTGGGCGAAGTAGAAGATAGCTTAATTGAAATAACTCTTCTAATAGAGAAAATGTATCGAATTAAGCTAGTCGTAGCGTTAATAATTTTCTCGACGAATCTAAGACTAATATCTTTAATTCTTATAGGAAAATCTAAATATTAGAAATTTTTAGAGTTATTTCTAAGCGAAAAGGGGGAGTCGTTAATTAATATAATATTCTCGAAGTTAGAGAAAGTTATAAATTAATTGAAGAAGAGTAACTAAAGTCTTAATACGATTACGACGCTTAAAGAAGATAAGTAAGTGCTTAACGGGGAGAAGGTGAGAATATATCTCTTATTTTCCTCTTATTTACGATTAATTTAACGTATAGATCTAAGCAACTAATAGTGCTAATTAAGATTTTAAGAGCGCAGATCTTCAATACGTCGTCTATCGAATTATAATCTCTCGCTCTAACGAGTCCGCTAATACTATTATAATTCTTCTTATAACTATCGCTAATATTAAGCGCAACGCTACTAATGTATCTAAAGTTCTTCGTTACGTATTTACCGCTAATTATATCGCCTACTTAGATTCTTATATCAAATACATAAACCTTCGAGTACTCGTTAAGAATATTCTATATTTACCCGATATCGGCGCGCCTATCGTTCTGAGTGCTTTTAACTATATTATCGTTCTAATTAACGCGATAAGCGTTAATATTATGCGAGCTATCTTCGATATCGCGCTGGCGTTCGTTAAAGATAATAATCGCAGAGAAGTCGTCGATTTACTAACGAGATAGACGATAGCGAACTTGTTAATTGTGAGGGCGCTTTCCAATTGTACCATAGGGCCAAAAATATGACTCATGGGTTCGGGTGCCGCGCTTCATAGAAGGCGCACCCTATTTGCCCATATGAAGCCCACATGGCGCACCCCTAGCTAGGTACCCATATGGCTTCGTACAGCCTAACATTAAGCGATATTAAGTTGCAGATCGAGGCGCGTAGAGCTCTAATCTAAAAGATAGCGAATTACTTTAAATATAAATCTAATGATTATAATATTAGGCGCGAGTTAACGCTAACGACGAAGATTTATTACTCGAATACGTGCACGAAAGCTATTACGAACGCTATTAATGTGATCGAAATATATAATATAATTTGCTCTTTATGCTCTTCTGATATTAATTAACATAATGCTATAGAACGATATATAATGTTAACTAGCCGTTCGCGAATCTATTAAATACAGTTATAATATTATCTATTTTTAATAAAGAAAATATTGAGATTAGACGCCGACACATATAGGAGCTAATATTGTCAAATGACTATAATGCTTGGGTCTTAATTTATAATCTATTGAAGTAAAAGAGAATAAGGAGACTGGGAATGGATACAGACTTTTTGGGCTATGTTGCTTTCTTTAATCCCTAGATGTAAGCTCGAAGTAAAGATTAAAGCATTAAGGAACACCGTCTCCTCAGGTGCATGACCTATCATAACTTGAATAGAGGCAAATAAAACGTGGAGCCTCACTTTATCTAGCTACTAACACCGTAGATAGGTTAATCATTTATTTACCACACTTATATTGACACCAGTCATTTTTGATGCTTGTCAAGGCGGGGTTTTGGCCTGGAGAACTGCTAACTTCTAATGCCTGTTCGGCGTAAGGAAAGATCATTCGAAATATCATATAGACCTGTTCCTCCGATAAGTGGTTTAGGGGCTTCAATTGTCTCTTCGCGCCACTACAACGACTTGGCATCGTCTCGTCCTAGCCATTCTAGGTACACCTGCCTAGTGATGCAACTATGCACCAAAATCAAAGCTAAGCACGAACTGCGTCACCTAAATGTACGGGAGCAGCGAAAGTGGATTGAAGGATTCGATATATGTTATTGACCGTGTTATCGGAGAACCTCTAAAAAGGCGAATAGGCAATCCCTACTGATTCTCTGATCAAACCGCCCGCAGTAGACCGGATCATCCGCGCTGCATGTGCTAGCGCCTGCAAATGGAGGCCTGCTCGTCGGACTTTATGTTATCTGACCTGCCGGGAAGGGTTGGTGAGTGTCGCTAGGCTTGCTGGTGTTGAAGTGGACTGGCTTGCTTAACCAACATCGGTCATTACATAATACGTGTTAGTTATCTTACCTCATAATCAGCCTTTCGGCCTAGTGGTGTGCCCGTCGATTTCTGTGGATGGCCGAATGCATGAGCCGGACCTCGATCGAGTAAACTGTGCGAACTTCCAATCTATTTTAAATACTCCAACACGTGACATGAAACGCTAACTGTATCTTTCATTTAGCTCGATCAATACTTGACGTTACGAACCGGCACTGGACACCACATAGTTCCTTGAATGAGAAGCATTGAGATTCTCACTACGATCAAATTCCCACCGTTGCGACACAATGAGTTTACAAGTGCAGGAAGTGACCGCGGACGCAGACTTCCGCGATATTATCGAAGTTGAATGGGCGTCTTATGACCAGCCAGTCTGCCGACTGAGGCCACTTTACTTTACAGTCCTAGACCATGGTGAGAATGCCGGGCGGCCGCAGTCGAGGAATCCGCAGAGCGTCAGCTTGCGTAGCACAAGTCTGATCCTACCAGCCACTGGATCAAGGTCATTGACGATGCGACTAGAAAAGCGGTTGGGGCTGCGTGCTGGCATATCTATGAAAGCAACTCTTATGCGACGGAGTCTGATGAAGAGTGCACCTGGTGGCCCGAACGCGAGGATCGAGAAATGGCAAATAGCCTCATGGCCCAGTGGTTGACACCCCGCATGAAGTATATGGCAAAGCCGCATATACGTACGGGTTGAAGCCCTTTCTACTTCCATGAGTCATACTCACTAAGGCTTCGATACAGTCCTAGACATCTGCTTTGTCCACCCCGACTTTCGACGGCGCGGGGCCGGCCGAATGTTAGTTGACTGGGGCCTTGAGAAGGCGGACAGCTAGGGCTTCGAGAGATACATTGACGCCACAGAGGATGGTATTCCTTTATACGAGGCTTGTGACTATGTCAGGATAGACGAAGTGGAATTCAGTGCACCAAAACCGGATCCGAGTCAGCGCTGGAGGGAGCTGCAGAATGTCCTTTTGCCGTTCAGGTGGTGGCCCATGTGGGGGCCAGCAGGCGGTCGTACCGAGCCAGGGACAACAACAAAACCTTGGGAATCCGCAAAGTAGTGAATCAAGATCATGTTTTCATGTATATATATAATGGGCTATCAAGACTATTCACGCATGTCTACTCATCGAATGCGGCATGATCACTCCACGCTGTATCATCATCGCACCCAATCTCACTGCGTCTTCCAACTAGTCTACGTGATTCCTCAATGTAGGTAATACGGCACAAGAGCAAGAGTCTCGTACCTCCCATATAGTCTACTCGTCTTCATGGACGTAGAGGCTAGGGAAGTCTTGCTCCTTAGGATCTGCATTTGAAGCAGAGATGCTGATACCAACAAGCCAAACAATCACAGCGCAGATGTCGTCTATCAAACGCATCTTGGACTCTCTTGGCTAGCGATGGTCAATGTCAATGTAGAACTACTCATTTAGCGGAGGTTGACTTACGGTTGCTGTTGAGCAACGAATCAAAGGATTGTTCTAAAGCCCAGAAAGTTTCGTCGTTGCTAGGAGATTGCGTGTGCATATTCTACCGAGTGATGATAAGCTTGGACTGTTGCCCGGACTGGTGGAATTAAAGTGCCTTTTATAATATGATCAACAATCTAGCTTTACGCTCGTTATGTGGAACGCAAAGTCGCGTCAAGTCCATTTTCGTCCTTTGAGCCGGGAGTCCTATCGAGACATCGCTCGTTGTTCATCCTTACGTGATGTGCAGGATACTGCAGCATCGATGCTTCCGTACGTAGGGCGTAACCATGAGCAGCCGAGAAAGCTGGCAGTGTGGCACCTACTTGTAGCTAGCTGCAGGCTCACCTACAGCATTCAGCGCGTCGCGGGGGGAAAGCCGGAACTTTCGATGGTCATATTCGTGGTTGGTACACTCGCTTCCAACGTCCCACGTTGTGTCACATATGCATGCTGCTGCATATAGCAATTTTTACTTGTACAGAGCCGGCCAGATCTTCGGCTCGGGTTCGGCAGTTGACATGCCGGCAAGCACGGCACGAAAATATTTCAGGCATTTCTTTCCTCTCCCACGTATAGCTAACGTGAAATAAATGTTGTGGAAACGTACGGAGTACTTTGTTACAGCGACAAACGCATATTGATTACAACATCTGATGCAGTGGGAATTATACTTGCTTGGCGATTCTAAGTTTTATATGTTATATTACCAGTATGAAGTCGGTGGGAACTTTTGATTGGCGAAGCGAAGTGTTTCCTCGTCCGGAGTGCACGGTTGTTAGTTGTATCGGTATGGTTATCAATTACCAGGTTGGATTTATAATGGCGCTGGTACTTGTACGAATCATGTTCCAAGAACTAATCTCTCAGATTGGTGTGCAATTCTATCTAGCCCTACTTTGGTTAGATCTAGGTTAGATGACTTGATCGAGTGGGGTGGGGGGGTCTTTCTCGCAAAAAGACCCGCCACCCTCCTTAGAGTAGGTATCTAGAACTGGCTGCAAATGAGCTGCAGACCATTGATGCATTCTCCATATTTGCGGCAGTTGGATGGGTTTCGTATTATACGTATTATACGTATTGATTTCCCTACCCTAAAAGCGGCTTGATACACCTTCACTGCAAGTCAGTCGGTTTTCGTGCAGCATATTGCGGATTTACTGCAGTTTTCGGGCTGCGTGCTTGGGCTGCGCTGCAGTCGGACAGTTTGTGCATACCTCGAATGTGCTGGAATCGGATGGCTTGACAGTAATTGTGGGCCTTTTCAATTTCTGTGTACCAAGCAGGTCTGATATTGACAGGCATCTTTTTAGAAGTCGGTTTTATCCATACTCTAACCATAAGCCTGGAATGTCTCGACATGGTCCGGTGGGTAAGAAAACAAAACAGCCGTGGGCGGCTACTCCAGCACTTCCTGGTTAAGATTACCTTCGGCGATTGTCACCCGCTGTCACGTAGATCGGCGTGGGCAATGCATCACTTTGGGCATTTCATCGCAGATGCACAGCCTGCATGAGGCCTAACCCTCTTTATATTACAGCAACAAGATGCCATCTACCCCTGGTAGGGTGGGTGCGGAACTCTTTCCATCGCTTGAATATATGTTCACTTGACGCTGGGCTGCTTTCGCATCGTAAAAAGTACTCGGGAAATACTCTTTTCGAGGGCCACGCTTCGATTCGATTCGATGTCTTCTACTCAAACTTTTGCTACCGCGGATAATGTTGGACCTGCGGTAAACGTGATTACCTGGCTCCTCGGTGTTGCTGTCGTTCTTTTCGTAGTTGCAAGGCTTACAACGAAAGTATACCTCGCTCAGGCTTTGAGCTTGGACGACTCCTTCATCATCACAGCAGCTGTGAGTACTATTCCAATCTGCTCGAGAAACCCCACTGACGCCGGTCATCAGTTCTTCAGTATAGGGTTAGTTGTAACGGTATCTCTGGAGATCAGAAATGGGCTGGGCCAACATGAGAGAAATTTGCTGCCCTGGCAGCTTGCGGGATTCCAAAAGGTATTGTTGCGTCTCTGTGAAAACATTCTTCTGTAACTGACATGCCGCTTACAGACAGCCTATGCAGGCGATATACTCTACATCCTATCATTGTCATTCTCTAAGTTTGCTGTCTTGCTTCTGATCCACAAGATCACCCCAGTCAATGTGCACCAGTTGCTGATATCCGGTGCGGCTATCATATCACTACTGTGGAGTTTGACTGGTCTTTTCGCCACTGCTTTCCAATGTCAAGTACCAAGGATTTGGGAGATACTTGAGGGACAATGCTTTGGCCAGGTCTGGCTTCCTTTTAGTACATTCTGTAGGTTGAGGCATCGATCTGACGTAATCTGTACAGGTGGCATTTTGGACGTATCTCGGGGTTTTCAACATCATTACTGAGTTTTTGCTCGTGGGACTTCCTATCCCATCGGCTGGCGGGTTGGGTGCAATAAGTCTTGGCAGAACATTAGAACTTGCTTTCCTTTGCAACGAAATAACTTCCAAGGCTCACTTTATTTGATTGAACTTTGTATGGTAAACATTTAGAACTATCAATAAATAACAGATTTGAAATTGAAAGCTTCCTCGTAGAACGAGTTCTTGAAGAATTAAAAGCGGTTGAAAACAAGGTATAATTTGATGTTCGGTCGCCCTCAGCCCTACCCCTGAATATTGCACCCTGCCAGCCGATGGGATAATTATACTTTGGGGGGTTCACATGCCAGCAAACATGAAATTGGTGATAGCCAGTGTTTTTGTCGCACGGATTCTGCAAGTCTCTCAACCCTGCTGTGGCACTGTATAGCTAACACCTTTGATAGTGTCATTGGCGCTGCCACCGCTGAACTTGTCTTCCGCAATAGGAACGCTGATTCGGCTGACCGCACTTTCACCACTTGGACGGTAGTGATTTGCTCGCAATTCATTCAGGCACTGAGCATTATAACGGCATGTGTGCCATACCTCAAGCCTTTCTTCTCCAGCCTGGAGACGGGCATGATTCGAACAGATGATTCAAGAAGGCTTGAGTCCAGATCACGCCCATCGAAACAGCGATCAAAAGCTCGTACAAAGAAAAGCGCCTTGAGTACTAAGTTGAGATCGTCTGGAAGTAGGCCGGGGTCTTCTACAGTTCGATTCAACGTCCTGCACGAAGATTACATCCCAATTACACACATTGTTGGCGGTCATAGCCACAAGCGCACAAATGACACCGGGAGCCAGACAAGTCAGACCAAAATTCTGAAGCAGACGGACATATGGGTGGGCAGTACGTAAGATAAAGCGATCTGCTCTGGAAAAGTGTCACATTACCAATGTTTATAGCAGCCAAGCTCTAATTCATTGTGCTACCTACTCTCGCTCTATTGAGAGACTTGGAATGCTGAAAGGCCATCCATTGTAGAGCCTTTGAGTCAGGCTGAGAAGTTGCGTCTCAAAGCTCAAGGCACTAGTCCGACGCCGAAACCCGATGTGCGTTCCTGCGTCAACAATAATGCGTGTTACCGCGTAGCATTTGCCAATACACATTACAGTAAAGTGCTATAGGACCAACTGATTCGTCGAGCGAGCCGGATCCATGGAGGTACTAGAACCAGTACTCCTGAGGAAATCGTGTGAGCGGTGGCCCAGTAGCATGGATAGCGTACATCCTGCGAACACCGAAGACGGCGATTCATACGCACAGATCTGCGACGAGCGTTCAGGGATAGTGAGTGGGAGGTCAGATTGCATCATAGCACAGGATAGGCACAGCTGAATGGAATCTCGCATGTCGCGCACCTGCCTTTTAGAATCATGTTATGTGACAGATGAGACGGCGAAAGAGCTAGATCTGAAAAATGGGTAAGGTAAGGTAGATTTGTTGCGGTCCGTTCGCACACTCTAGAAGGGGGGCCGTGCCGGCCCTCTCTTGAGCAAGTCACGGGCTAGTAACAAAACGCTGTACGAACAGTAATAATACACCTTACGCGGAATGCGGTGGTGCATATTCGATATGCAAGCCCGCACCCCTTCCATATGGTCCTCACCAACCATTCTGGTTCGAGGCCAAAATAATCCAGATCTTTGACGACCCCCCTTTCATCGCTCAGTGACGCTAAAGTACTTAGCGTCGGTCTAGATTTCAATACAGGGTCGAGTCTCGACGAGGCAAATCCACTTTGAATTCTTCGATTCTCCGACTTCGACTTGTTATTGACTTTGAAAAATTGATCCCATCACTACACTTCGCAGAAAAGAGGTATCCCAAACAAGAATTGGGAGTATGGAGCATGTCCGACTTGCGCAAGGAGAATAATAAGCTGCTTATCTTCAACATTTAGCTTGCGGAAGCAAGGCTGTGCCTTTTGTAGCACCGAGCGACAAGAGTTGCCCATCTTGGATGACCCAAAAGCCACTCCCTGACTTCACCAAGTTCGCCCTGTCTCCATAGTCTCCACACAAACAGAATCATGGACGTTGAGCACAAGCTCGTCCAGCTCTCGGCCGCCGCGAAAAGTGGCACACAGAATAGTGGGGTGTCGCAGTTGAGCGCCGAAACCCCACGCGATAGTGATGCTTCTGCGTTGGCACGCTTGGGCAAGAGACAGGTTCTCAAGGTATGTCAACGCGTCTGAAGCCCATGCAGGATTCTTCTAATGGTGGGCACGTCTACTAGCGCAACTTCGGATTCATGTCGATGGTGAGCTTCAGCGGCACCATTCTAGGGACGTGGGAGGGCGTTTTGGTGTAAGGATTGGATACGCGTATCACCGGCGTATTACATTGCTGATCATCGGTATAGGCTATTCACTGCGGGTTTCACAAAGTAGGACGTCATTCTGGTGGAGAAACAAGAATGTCAATCTGATAATAAACAGTGGAGGGCCAGCAGGACTGGCCTACGGGTTCCTCGTCGTATGGGCTGGTACCTTATCAATTTTCCTTACAATAGCAGAGCTCGCGTCCTTGTAGGTAAAGCCTAGCCAGCTGAAGAAACTTAGGACCTGTGCTGACTAGAGATAGGGCACCGACGGCTGCTGGCCAATACCATTGGGTATCAATTCTCGCGCCCAAGTCGGCAAAGAACTTTTTAAGCTACGTCATCGGTACGAGATGCTCTCGTACATATATTGATCCGGGCTGATTCTAGAAGGCTGGCTCACCGTTCTTGCCTGGCAGTCGATAGTTGCCTCAGGCGCCTATCTTTCGGGCTCTATGATCCAAGGTCTCGTCATCCTGAATTACTCCAGCTATACACCTCAACCATGGCATGGGACGTTGCTGTTCTGGGCCGTTCTGTTGATCTGCGTCTTCGTAAATACCGTCGTCAGCAGCATTTTGCCGCAGATTGAGATAATGATCCTAATGCTTCACGTTTTTGGGTTCTTTGCAATCCTTATAACAATATCCTACATGGCACCACACGCTTCTGCCTCTGATGTCTTCACCGTCTTTCTCAATGAAGGGGATTGGAGCAGCCAGGGCTTGTCATTCATGATCGGATTAACAGGATTATCATTCGCGTTTGTCGGTAAGCATGATAGCGCCTCCCAAGTCAGATCCAGTTTCTAAAAGCCGTATTGCTGATACGACGCTAGGTGCTGATGCGGCTGTCCATGTAAGTAAGCCTGGAAGGTCAGCCATTTTCGCCATTGCGCTGATCATGTTCAAGATGTCAGAAGAGATCGAAAACCCGTCTCTCACTGTTCCCCGGTCGATCATTACCAGCATACTTCTCAATGGCTTTCTGGGTTTTGGTATTCTAATGGCTACCCTCTTTGGCATTGGTGACCTTAACAATGTTCTCAAATCGCCCACCAACTTTCCATTTGTGGAGATCTTTCTTCAAGCGACTAGATCAATTCCCGGTACTACTGCCATGACGTCTATCGTAATTACTCTGGCTGTCTCCTCCACCATAGGCTGTGTAGCGACCTCGTCCAGAATGACATGGTCATTTGCTAGGGATCGAGGTCTTCCATTCAGCAAAATCCTTAGTAAAGTAGGTTCCACACCACTAGTCAAAATATCGAAACATGTATACTGACGAGCATCGATATTTAGGTGGAGCCTCGTAGCTCCATACCACTTTATTCCATTGCTGTAACCACAGTATTGGCTTGTCTGCTCTCCCTCGTTAATCTCGGCTCATCTACCGTGCTTAACGACGTATTGTCTTTATCGATTGCTGGCTTCTATGCAACATACTTCATGTGCTGTCTCCTTTTGTTGTGGCGCCGATGCACAGGCACCATCGAGGTCCCTAGTGCAGGGGAATACTCAGCGAGCAAAGTCGACATTGCAACAGGAGAGACCATATTGGTTTGGGGACCTTGGCGGATTCCTGGTGCTCTTGGAATTATCAACAACGCATTTGCTTGTGGTTACACGATTGTGATCTGGTTGTTTAGCTTCTTTCCGCCAACCAATCCTACTACGGCGTCAACGATGAATTACGCATCATTGGTGACAGGCTCCGTCATACTTTTCAGCATCCCTTATTACCTTGTCTGGGGAAGGAAGCAGTATAAGGGGCCTGTAGTGGAGATCATCGACGAGCACTGACCGCATCCTCGATCATGTACGAAGGTGGATACCGAAAGTTCGGCACATTACCAAGGCTCCTACGCCAAGGTCACAAAAAGGGTCCCGCCTGGACGAGCTCTTACATCTTATTCGAAATTGCACACGAATTGGATTATTCTGGGGGTCAATGACACCGCTAAAGTTCAATCGTTAGACTCTCGCTGTGCCGTATCTCAGGGTCAACTTCCAGAAGTACGGTTAGGGCTAGGGCAAGTGCTTTGCCCAACGTTTGATGTCTCCCTCTGTACAATATATCAACGCAGGCTCCCACCAACTTCTCTCTGCTTGCAGGTCAACATTTCTCGAGGCTCTCAGGCATTGCTCTAGCCTATATGACCGAATCATCAGACGAAGGGATATATCAGCGCTATGCAATATGGCTAGGAGATACTAATATCATAGCCCCCATTAAGATTACGGCTCTAGTACTTTTAGTCGACGAAGGTTTTCTCAAACTTAGGTGTTAAAGCTAAGTAACAAACATATACTGAATCTCTTGTCGTCTCTTCGTCGGTGTAGCCTCCGACTAGATGCTTAACGTCTACTGTCAATTTTATGACTCTGACCAAGTGTTCTCTCATTTGCACAAGACGTTAATACAGATATACGCCTCTGCTCCAACAGCAACTGTAAAATCAAACGTAGCTTCCTGCAATCGCAATAAGGCTCATGAATCCTCAAGACTGAATTACAGTACAAACAGCGCTAACAAGAATTGGGCAACGGTTCTACTGGTAGACTATATCAGCCTTGAAACAGATCATTGGACCCTGCACGCTCGTGCCCAGGCATGGTCATATGCCACTGATAGCGAGGTTGAGTCCGAAGATGTTTGACTCTTCTTCCAGCGAATGGTATCGCTTGGCTTTTCGTCGACGTTTATTGACCTATAGCTCTTGTTGATGTTGAATCCCCGTAATGGCTGATTTCTCTAGAGAAGCCCCTTTTGGGCAGCTCGTTTGCAACTTTCCGGCAACAAATACTTTCGTTACCCTGAAGAGAAAGAAGATATCCATTACCTTCAATACTACAACCTCAATACTTCTCCACCTCCAGAGAAGACTGTAGAGCAGATTCCCAACGGTGAAATTACCGATGGAGAGTCGATGAAAGCGACCCAAAGCGTGATATACGCCACGAAGCTTGACCTGGAGAAAATTGCCACCAGCTCAGATCCTGACTCGGAGAATGACCGAGAGCATGGGCCAGCTCAAGCATTGTGGCTGCAAAGGACTCAGACGTTGCCTTTCACAAGCGAGAGAATAAAGATTGAGAAAAGACTACAAATAGAAAGGACTAAGTCGAGGCCCATCCTTCCGGCAACGACTGCAGACTGCACTATCCTGTTGAAGTGGTTGGATACCGATGATCCAGCAAATACACAATATTGATCGCAAGGAAAGAAGCCTTTTTCTGCTTTTCACATAACGTGAGTGCGGGGCCAGAGCTACAGTTGAGGCGTGCTCTAGTTGACATGAGTCAAACAAGACTTGTACTTCTACTGTGTGCATGGACTCCGCTCTTCATACCTCCAGTGAACTGTAAGAGAACTCCCTCCCTTTCGTTCTCCTCAAAAGTAGGGCTGTTCCATCAACCGCTGGACAGGCAACTTTTACCTCGGTCATCGGAACGAGACACTTCATCAGCTCTGCGGCCTGCATTCCTGACAAGAAAACAGTCTTGTCATCGCCAGATTCGGGGTCAATGATTCTATTGCAGCGCTTGGTCTTGCCCTCTACTTACTCGGATGTAAGTAGGACCTATACTACCCTTGTTGAATCTCCAACACAAGCGTGGACGGTACAGGTACCCTGGTTTGGGCTCCCACGAGTGAGTATAGTATTCTCTCTGGTAGTACCTGTAGATCGGGACCGACACCGTAAAGCTGACTGATATTCATTAGGTAAAATCCCAGCTTCCGGCAGAAAGTCACCTTACATTATCTCGTTTACAATATTTGTGGAATTATGTGTTCCACCAGCACTTGTCAATAACATGGGAGGATTGCTATTCCGGAGGTTCCTACAGGGTTGCTTCGGTAAGCCCTGCCTTGTTAATGATGGTGCCACAATGCAAGACATGGTATGCTTCAATCAATCATCTATCTGCTAAGCTATATGTTCCCTATACTCTCTCCTCTCTGCCATTCTTTGTGGCCGTCTAGGTATCTGCCATGTTTGCTGCACCCGCTCTGGGGTCTCTGCTATGATGCTTTGCAGTGGTTGCGGAAAGATGGCGATGGTCACTTTGGGAAATTCCGTGGTTGGTGAGTCCGGTCTTTGTTCTGTGGTTGTTCTGTCTCTCCCAAACATCAGCTAGCAACATTCAAATTTGATGCCCGACGCGTCTCTGCAAGCGTAGCCAGACCTAAACACCGGCTCGCGAAGCCAGATCGATTGTCCAGGCCTGACAGCCAGTGCCCTTATTTTCGATGCCCTGATCAAGCCATTTGAAATCGGGTTAAGGATCCAGCTGTACTGTTCGCCAGCTTCTATACCGCTCTCCTTTACGGCATTTGTTATTCGTTCTTTGAAGTTTTTCATTTGGTCTATGGCCCGCTACATGGCTTCAACATTGGAGAGACCGGTGTCGTCTTCACGTACATTATTGTGGGCTGCGTTCTCGCAATTGGTATCAACTTCTACTATCTACGATACATGCTCATACCGAATATCCTCAAATATGGTCTCCGTGCTCAGGATTCTCCACCGCGACCAGCGTTGATCTTCGTCTGTAGTTTCGGTGATTGGATTGTTGGTATTCGGTGAGTTCCCTTCTACTATTTGATGTGTGCCTTTCGCTGACCAAAAGATGCTACTAGGATGATCTGCTACAGAGCTTGTATTAGATCATCAGCGTCGTTGGCACCACAAGTCACGCCCTGGCATGCTACATCATCAGCCAGTGCCTGTTTGTCCATATTCCAATGCCATACCCGCAATATACCGCTCCGCTCTTCGCAGGCACTGACTAAAATCACTCCGCTTTCGCTTTTGCAGCGCTCCTGTTTGCGAGACCCATGTTTCTCAGGTTGGGCATTGGCAAAGGTGTCAATCTACAGGGTGGCCTGAGTCTTTTGGGTATTGTAGGTTACTCCCCCGTTTAATCCGGCGTTCTGCAGGCAACTGACTCTTTATATTTTAGGTTGGGATGTGACTCCTCTACCTTTACGGCACTAAATACTTTACAGGTGAAATAAAAGTATGCCCAGAAGTAAAGAGCAAAGGCTTATATACCCGCCCGCCGTGAAGGAGAACGTCTATCAATGAAGCCAGCAATCGGGCTGCAACCACATTACTTTATATCTTTCCCTTGAAACCTTGAACCCTGATTTTCACAGGCGGCAAATCCTCCAATGGAACTTAGGTATATCTCTTTTCTTTGGTCTCCTCCGTGGATGTGACGTCCCTCTTTACATCGCCTTGAAAGACGTTACGCTCATGCGTAATGGCTGTCTCGCCAGTAATATTTAACCTTCTTACGATCTCTCTCTTAACTGCCTTCACTTTCATACTCACTGCACTAATGCATCATCATTGTCTCAATAGCCTATTCGAAGATTTATGCCCATCAGTCACTTCTCATGCTGCTGCTAGTCACGAGTGAGAAAGAAGGACAAGTCGGATGAGCATACCATTTCAAGCAGCAAGCGATTAATATCAATACAGAAAGCAGGAAGAAGCCCGAGGCTTCAGCCGGCGACTGAAGGATAGAGTGCCCGGCTATGTTGCTCGATGTAAGGTTTTAAATCTAGCTACTACCATCACTACTCCTTCTCCACCAACCATAACAGCACTCTCCCCTCATCTCTATCTCTCTGCAAGAAGACATTACCGTACCCTCATACCCTAGCAAGGTTGTCCCAGGACATTGTAACTCCGACCCCGGCTCGTAACAACAGCATCCATCCCCAAGTCATGACGCGCCCTTGATACGTTACCAGCACATCTAATTATTACCCCTTCAACAATTCGCGCCTCATACAACGAATCCATCCCATCCCATCCTCCCTCCACCTTTCCCCCCAACGAACTCGCAAACCATTACACCCCTCCCCAACCTCAAGCTCCTCACACCAACACATATTCTCTATCTCCCTCGCAAAACCTAAAATCCAATTCCCGCTCCACCGCTAATATAATATTCCCTTCCTCCCTCCATTCCTCCCCCTCTCCCCCCCCTCCCTCACTCACCTACTCATTCATACCCCCCCCCCCCTTCCAACTCAATCAAAATCTCCCACCCACCCTTCCCCCTCCTCCCCTCCTCCCCCTCCTCACCCCACCCTCCCCCTTCAATATCCATCTCCTGCTGCATCATCCTCAATTCGCCACACTCTTCGGAAAACAGAGACGGTCCACTCAGATATTTTCAAGGACTGAAGCGGGGGCGGGCTGCGGTTCTTGTGGCTTCGGTTCTTATTGGCTTGTACGTTTGAGCGTGTGAGGCGTGTGTGAAGATGAGGATGTGATAGGATGGGATGGGATAGGATAGGATGCGATAGGATAGGATGGGTTGTTGGGTTGTTGGATTGAGTGGGTGAGTGGGTGAGTGGGTGAGTGGGTGAGTGGGTGAGTGGGTGAGTGAGTGCATGAGTGGGTGAGTGCCATCATCGCGTGGCGTGGCTGCCGAGATGCTTATGCTCGTGACTCTGGGCGATGGGGATCGATATCAAGCTTGGTTGCAAAGGAAAGGTTCTGTGTTAAGTACGACGATCGTTCTTGCTTGGCTATTGTCTCTAAAAAAGGGAACACTGGGATGATTACCCACAACTTCCTCATTCCCATACAAATTCCCCTATACTTATTTCCGAAAAGTCATCAAACCCCCCTGATCCCCTACGCACCCCCTTCCCCCCCCCCTCCCCTCCCCCATCCATCTCCCAATCTCCCAAACATCCTCACCTTCGCGCTCCAAAATCCCCGTCAAATCCCTCCCTTTCTCCGTCCTCAGCCTCCACATATCCCCCAACGGCGACGTACCCCACCCCAATTCCCCAACCAGAGACACACCTTCCTAACCTGGTCGCTCTACCCTACCTATCCCTTGTACCGAAAGCCTGTCTCGCCCCAGCGGATGCAGAACCCCCCATTCCATTCCACACCAACTCCCCCCCGCCCCCAGCCCCCAGAATCCGCACCCGCAGCCTCAAAACCTTAGGCGCGGACATCAACACCACTCTCGACATTTCCAGGAAAACACGGGGACGACGTCACAGTTCCCGACTTACTTTATTAATGCGTGTGCGCGGCCCGACGAAAGTGCTGGAGCGAGAGATGCCAGTGCCGCGGGGGGAGGGTTGGGGGGGGAAGAACCCACGGTCGGACGGGCGTGCAGCAATTGACCCTGGGGTGGCGGATCGGTATCCGGCGTTGCTTATGGAGACTAGACGATGAGTGAGGGAGTATATGGATATGGATGATGATTAGCTTTTTTGAGACGCCGACAGCGCTGCTGAGGGAGATGGTGAGGTATGTGAATGTGGAGGTTGAGTTGGTTGCGGAGGGAGTATGTGTTAGGTCGAGCGTCGGCCGCGGAAGTAGCTCAGGAGGATACAAGAGGGGGTGGGAGTGGTGATGATTCTTTGATATGATGGATGGAGAGGTGATTGAGTGAGGTCGAGTCATTGGGCGTGTCTCTGGCTCTGGGATGCGGGGTGCTGCTTTGAGTGCTATATGAACTAGCTTGTCCGGGGTTAATAGATAGATGCTGCATTTGCTCTGGTACTACTGTCACAGAAGTAGTTTGGTTCAAGTACGTGTAAAATGGTGTCTCTTCGAGCTCAGAATCGTAACGGTCTTTCGAGAAGCGGCTTGCTCCTCTGAAAGGTGGTATCAAGTGGACTTAGAGAGCTGGAGGACACTGCCACAGGGTGAGAATGAAACGCGCTGCGAGAGTGAGGGCCGTCTAATTGGGGACGTGGATGATATGATCAGTTGAGAAGGCTGATTGATCTCAGGGGATGGTTCGGGAAGACTGTCCTGGCAGAGTACAGCCATCGACATACGCCCTGGGACGGTACATTATCCCTGGTAGCTTATTAACCAGGTGACAATAGTCGCATTCTTGTCACAGAAGGCTCCCTCGGTCCTAATCTTGTCCACCAAAGTCCTTTGACAACACCAAGGGTTCGGACCAACTGCACCTAAACCTTGCTCTATCACACTGCTGTATCCCATCGGCTGGCGGGTTGGGTGCAATAAGTCTTGGCAGAACATTAGAACTTGCTTTCCTTTGCAACGAAATAACTTCCAAGGCTCACTTTATTTGATTGAACTTTGTATGGTGAACTTTTAGAACTATCAATAAATAATAGATTTGAAATTGAAAGCTTTCTCGTAGAACGAGTTCTTGAAGAATTAGAAGCGGTTGAAAACAAGGTATAATTTGATGTTCGGTCGCCCTCAGCCCTACCCCTGAATATTGCACCCTGCCAGCCGATGGGATAGTCCCTTTGGCATTGCTCGAGACCCTCAGGGCACTGCGCCTGACTTCACATAATCCCTCCATGCAGCCGGCCGCACGCATTTGCCTCGCCAAAGCATTCCATTCACCCCCCGTCTATCCTCGGAGCCAGAGAGCAGTCTTCGACAGCCACAACGACCCAAGGCCTGTTGGCCTTGCACACCACACTGCCGCAGACTATGTCTGAGATATTCAGACTGCGCGCACTCCTGACATTTCCCAACCTTATTATAGTAGGTGCGCAGAAGAGATGGAGGACAGAAGGACTCCATTGATATACATTGAGAATTACACAAGGGCTCGGAAAGTATGAAGAAGCTGCTGGGCGCGGACAAGGAAAGCAAAAGACGCCACCCAGTGGGCCAAGAACGAGTGAGGTGTAGCTCGTAAATTTCCCATTGTAACATGCTCAACATGGGGCACTGAATCCAAGACATTCAAGCTGTGCTCAAGATGAGGTGAAGGTTGGTGGACTCGAACTGGCCATCGACCCCATTGATAGAAGATGGGGTAACCTACCCCAACGCTTCGACGCGATGCGTGTAATAAAGCAAAACTCACTCATGGTTGCTAATGACAAGGTAAGATATTCCTAATATAATATATCGCTCAAATCATGCGTCGTCAAAGGATCCCTGTGCAAGCTCTTCGGCCGTACCGACGCTATTACTGAGCTTCTCGAATGAAGAGTGCACCTGGCCAGGTAGGGTAGGGGGCAGTCATCTCTTGCAAAGCTAAGGTATAGATGCCAATGATATCCGGGTGATTGATCCCAAGTGGCATCGGTACCGATGTATGTTGAGAAATTATTGTCTTTTTCGCATTTGTTTGGATGCCAATTGCACCAAGCATAAGAAAGAACACGCAGCCGCGTTGGACAACTTCCCACAAGCATGATATCTGTCATCGAGCCATCTGGCAGGAATGACAGGAGTGTATTGCCCCGATGGGATTTTGGCCACCGCTGGTGCAGTGGGCCAGAACAATATGGACAACAATGTCCGAGAGCAAGCTTTGTTTCGGTCCCCTCCGTCCTTGCTGCGATCTGCAAACGCCAAGCATGCGGTGAAATCGCTCAGTGCAAATCGCAAATCGCAAATCGCAATTGGACAGACAGAATTCTTCCTATCATTGTCCATTGCTTAAATCTCTCGCGTGGGCTTTGTAAATGCCTCCAGCTCCAGTTGCTATGGAGTATGGAGTATATAAGACATCACGGTGCATTTTACTATGGCTATGCACTCAGTTATCAATGCGCAGCGATTGGCGCACCCCTTATCGACGCCACAATCGCTTCCTTAGCGTAACGGCTATGCCGGTAAGATGACTAGATCAGCCAATGGCAACATCTGCACTCAGTGGCATAATCAGGATGGAGGCTGACAAGCAGCATAGTGGGGGACCGGAATCCGGTACCAAGTAGCACAAGGCTATGAAAATGTTCAATCTCATTTAACCACCCACTCCCCACTGCCCAATTCGTCTGTCTGTCATTCTATCGTGTTCAGAGATTAAAATCCATTGCAATGGCAGCCGAACATCAGAATGCGAACCCAATCATCGTTGAGCCAGCGGACTCCACCCCTGGGACGCCGCCGAGGCTTCTCAATCCATCACTCAACACCAGCTCCTCATCCAGCTCTTTTGACTCGTCTCGCCCACACTCACGAGCGAGCAGTGCCACATCCCCCTCCGAATCGCCTTTACCTACCCCGAGAGATGTCGAGCTTACCAGCATCAGACCTCCGGTAACACCGGATGCAGAATCGCTACCACCGACAAATCCATTTCTACCAAACGAACGGACTCGCAATATGACCGACTCAACTACGACTGGACCCTCGCAGAGAGCAGAAGGCTCCTCGCACAGCAATGGAAGTACTTGGCCTTCTTTCTACCGTCCCAGGTTCTCCAGAAGACGTTGGCTTGAGCAATCCCTCGCTGTTTTTGGACTGGTGGCTTCCCTGGTTGGCTTGCTGTTCATAGGCGTGCGAACATACAAGCTGGCTGTCATAAGCACAGAGAATTCGACGTTAGATGGCTGCACAGGTTTGATCCAAGTATATGACGTCAATGTCTCTTTTGGGATGGTTCTGACAAGCAGTCAGGCTGGAGTCAGGACCCTTGAGAATTCCACTCAGCTATGCAAAACGGTTATGAAGATTGGCCCACTGAGCTCGCCTTATCACTTGGGCAAACAGACATTGCATTCTTCGCTCGCTCTAGCTTCAAGGAGGTTGAAGCGCCCATCAAAGCAAACTTGTGGCTTTCCCTACGTCGGATGCCAGCCCAAACTGGCCAGTGTGACCAGTCGAAACATTGCCGCTCCAGCGATTATCGTGAGCACGACCCTCGCGTTAGGAGGGCTGATTCTACTAGTCGCTCGTCGGAATGCAAGATCGACAGAAGTGTTCACAAGCCCTGCGTGTTCCGACATCCATATTACCACCCACGAAGACACTGGACCTAAGACGGTTACCGGCCAATGCGTCCTCGAAAGACACAAATCAGAAGACCACGATCATGATCTTGGCGAGATTCACAAGCGAATTCAAGCCTCTCGGGACCAAGATAGTTTGATGAAAGACACCGCTCCATTGCAATCGACCGATAGCTCCGCCACCACCTTGGTCGACGGTGGTAATCAATCCAGAGTTTCGCTTAGAGATAGCTTTTCAGGCGAAAAGCACGAGGGCCTAGTTGAGCTTCAAATGAATGGTCATACCAAAGCATTTTTCAAATTCGAGACCGGCGAGCTTTTCCATCTCAAGCACTGGAAACACAAATACAAGGAAAATTTGGACCCTTCCCGATACAAAGACAATCCGCTCAGTGTGGAGGGAGAGGGCTACGCATAGTTTGGGCCTGGCGCTTCTCGAACGGTGATGATCAAAGCAACCAAGGACAAGTGGACTGAGGAGGTACGGCTTCATGGACGTTCACACGCGACACGACAGGCTGGATACTGTCTTGCTGGATAGGTGGCGGACCAACTACGGACATTTATCCAAATATGTGATCGGACCTAGAGGAGCGCGCATTCCTCCTCGGTGCTTCACATTGAGCTTACCTCCCCAGGGCAGTACATAACATGCTGAAGCTGGCCAAGGTTAATTGCTCTAGATGATGGTCGGACAATCAGTAAAAACGAGACCATGGAGGGCTTTGTCGCTCGAAAGGCTCCTCGCGGTTACTAGCACTACTCGCTGCAGCTGTTAGGCCGCACCAGTCAGCTCATTGGCCTAGATCTGTTGGACCAGCCCACTCCCATCACCAAAGGTCATGAGATCACGATTCGACGAAAAGAGTTGAGAGAGTAAACGACCGAACGCTGGCTTTCAAAAGAATCAGCTTCAGTAAAGAAAGGTCCAGGTAATGATGCGACCAAGGAGAATATTGCTGTCCAAGTTCGTCCGTAGTTTTGCGACCCTCTTTATCAAGCCTGATGGATGGTTTGGCTACCGTGAGATGGACAATGCATTTCATGCTCTTATGGCAAACAGTGTCTCATTCCCCACCTGAGGACGGCTGTCACGGGATTCCGTGGAATTTGTACGGACTAGACATGGGAAATGTAAATTTCGATCTAGCTGGGTTGGTAGTATGATTGGGTTGGTAGTGTGACATGACTGGGCAAGGTGCAAGTACCAAGTAATCTTATCTTGAAATTCTCCATGACTGTGCGATGACGGCGACGCGGAGGCAAGACCGGGAGAAGCGGCATCGGGGAGGAGGCGGCAGGCTTGCATGAAGTTTTTGGAGGGAGCTGGAAAGGATGCAGGCAGTCAGAGGCAAAGCCAATCAGGGCCAAAGTTGCACCACCATTTCGACGATGATGCAGCTGATTGAGTTTCGGGGCTTTGCGCAGACCTGCCTAACAATTGGAGGATGGAAGGAAGGACAAGCGTGTTGAGAGGAAAAAGAGTCGCCGGGCTTGAGCGACAAGATGATTCATTGTCGGTCGTTGCTTTGGATTGTGTCGCGGTAAGGTTTTGAGTGGATGAGAAGAAGTGACCGTAGAAGTAAAAGTAAAAGTTGGGCGGATGGTGGAAGTTTGGGGCGGCACTGGATTGAATTCTGCTCTAGACGCTACAAAAATACGAGTACCACGGTGCAAATTACGAAAAGCTATTCTTAGATACATCTAGCAAATACGGCCATCCTTGGATCCTTTCTTCACGAACCAAAGCAAAATGTTCAAGCATCAACAAGCGCATGTGCTACCTCAACATCACAGCTACCCTTATGCGACATAAACGTTTCAACATGCGCTCGCACACTCTGACACAGTTATTGACATTTGAAACTGAACACTTGAGTGATTCGACTGATGCTCGAGGTCGAGGATCATGGTCGAGTTTCATCGCTTTTTCAAGGAACACAGTAGTAGTGCCGCAAAACAAGGCCATTGTTTTGTTACTCGGCCAATCGGACTCGGGGCTTCTTTCAAGCAGCCCACTAAGGTATTCAATACAGCTCACCCATTTTTATGAATACCTTAGCCCACTCTTTTCTCCCACAAGAAAGATGGATGAATTAAAATACCTTGAAATACTCTGTAGAACACAGGTATTAACCTTTTTAAATAATTGACTACTGTAACAATAATAAAAGAATAATGATTGCATAGATTGCGCACTGCAAGACCGAGATACGCTAAGGTAATTTTGGTGAAGTCATCTTTGCTTGGCGCTAAATTTAACGGAAGCTAATTCTGTTAGCGTGCTCCCTTCTCTTTGGCTCCCAACCGCGACTGCAATTTCAAATTCATCCCTCTCTCTCTCTCTCTCTCTCTCTCTTTTCCTTGCTTTCCCTTTTCTTCAACCCCTTCACTTTTGCCATCTTTGCGGCTCTTTTGGTTGTCTTTTTTTAATTGTTTCTCATTTTTATCACATGTCAGCAGCTGCTGCCTGCTGATTCCACCAGCTGGAACAGCTCTTCTCGAATGCATCATCCTTATCGGTCCAGGTGAAGGGGTTAGATTGGAGAGAGGGACTGTTGTTGAGTCCGAGAGGAGGAGGAGGAGGAGGAGGCGGAGGAAGAATAATACCCAAACAGAAAGTGGACGATCATATTGAGTCTTTACCGTCACAAGCGCTTGTCGCTGTTTCAGAGGAAGCCCGTAGCAATTGATGACTCGCCGACGACTTGGCAACCCACAACAATCACAGGACACCTCGACTGCCTCACCACAACCTACAATTCGTTTTTAATTGGGCAGTACCACACCAATCAATATTCGCTCGACCAGCAATCCTTGTGTCCAATATCTCTCTGCTCTTATCGCCGAGTGCCAGCAGTGCCCGCTGCATCCTCGACCAACTCCATCAACCCCATCATGATCACATCAATCTGGGGGCGACGTGGTGCTCGACCCTGGATCAATTTGCTCGCCATCTTGCTAGCTTTCCTAGCTCCGACCCCCACAGTACAACTTTCACAAGCACTATGCTCGTCCCAGAACACTGGCGTCGACCTGAGCCCTGGTACGAGCATAATCAAACCTCCCCTCCCCTCCCACGCGTTCCGCCTCAAGTGCTGACCTTTGCTTTGCCTCTTTTAGTGTCCAATCACTTCAACTCAAACGGAGCATGTCAGACTGCCTGCTCGCGTTTTGCATTTGCCGTCGTGCAAGGCCAGAGTTGCTGGTGTTCGAATTACGCTCCCGTAGATACCACGTCCACTAGTGACTGTAGTGAGGCGTGCCCAGGGTACCCCTACGAGAACTGTGGAAGTCAGTCGTCAGGTCTGTTTGGATATGTTGCTCTAGGTAGACCACCACTCGGTACAGTTGGGGCATCACCCAGCACCTCGACCACGCCAACGCCCACGCCGACGCCAACGTCCACTACAATTTCAACCCTAACTCCAACTCCGACTTCCACTCCAACCCCAGCAACGAGTGATGCTGTTCAGGCGGTTAGTACCCAACCCTTACCAGGCGGCCCTCTTGGCACCACCTCTTCCCCTGAGGCAACTTCTTCTTCTACCAACAGTATTCCTTCAATCTTGCCAACCTTTTTGCCTGCTCTTGGACCCCTGACTGCAATACCGTCGGCAGCCAGCCCTTTTATCCCACCATTTTTGACTTCATCTTCTCAGAGTGCTTCTTTACCGGATCCGAGTCTTGACCCTGTGACTGTGCAGGAAACAGTCACAGAATCACAATCCGTTTCAATTTCTTTTGTCTCTATAGTACGGACTCACCCTGCCCTCCTTTGTCGTGCATCAGGTGTTACAGTGAACGTTTCTGGACGTCTACCACTTGTATGAAGATAGCCTTCTGACCGATATTTCTTAGATGCCCTCTACGACGTCTACGAGCTCCACGTCTCAATTCATACCAGTGCCACTTAATCTCACACCCACTACCACTTTCACCCCGACGACCCTCACAACATCCTCCAAGTCTAGTACAACCCCGCCAAGCAGCTCTTGGTCAGCCACTCCCTTCACGTCCGTTACGACAGTAACAGGCCAGATAAAAACATTGACAATCACTCCTACTTCGCCTCCCGCAACAGCAACCACAATTATCACAGCAGCAAAAGGGAGCAATGGTGGTTTCTTCTCCAATTCAGGCCAGGTCGCCGGAACCTTTGTCGCCGTCGCAATTATACTCCTTCTCCTGATCGCAGGTGCCATCTGGTTTTTCCTTCGGCGCAGTCGAAGGCGGCAACCTCAAGCGGCCATACTTCCGTCTACCGTTGATAGCAGCACTCCTCAACGTCGGCCAAGTCGACTCAGCCAAATGGGATTGGTGGGTGCGGCAGGAACCCAACGTGAGAAACCCGGACCCACGATACCAGTCATTCAAACGAGTGGCTGGGGCCCTAGCAATGGCTCGGAGAAGAGCCCAGCAGACACTCTGTCAGCGGTCGACCGACGAAGCAGCTATCCCCGGGTCGTGGATCAGAGACTGGAGCCCACAGCATTATGGAACCCTTTGCATGACAATGGAAGTCATGTGAGCGTGAGGAGTTTCAGAGATGACCAGGACTACTCCCGGCGCATGTTGCGCGTAAGTCCCCTCTTTCAATCAAGTTGTCTTTGTATAGTTGCTGAGTAATTTGCTTCTCAGATTGCCAACCCCGATGATGGATAGCAACCAGTTGCATCCAATCGGAACCATGTGGATTGATCCGACGATCGTTGCGCGCGTCCTTCATCGATTCCCGAACTCTTTTCGCTTTAGCGCATTACAATCCCACGCCACTAATTTTTGTCACCGCTTTCCCGTTTAGCATAACGTTGTGCATACATGGACCTCGCTGGACGTCATAGATGGCGTTGGGTGGTAGGCCGAGCATTACCGGTGCGGAGTGATATACCATTTTAATTCCCTGTACAATAGCTGATGACTGGCGCACGTGTCCTGTACGTTTGAGTACATTGTTTGGCTCTTGAGGCCATTATCTACGCTTTACGGCCTGGAGAAGGAGGAAAGGGCAGAGCGTACGGATGGCGGGATCTTTGAGGAGAAGGCCTCATGGTCCGCCATATGGTGATGCAGATAACACAGAAGTGACGGATATAGAGATCATCACCATTGGTGGCAGCCGTCTTTCCGACGTTTTTACATTTTCAGCAGCCAATAATTGGAGCAGGTATGATTTGTAGTAAAGGGTGATTGTTGTGCTTATCGACCTTGTCATACGCTGTGGGTCACCAGGGTGAAAGCATTGGAAGATTGTAGGCAAGAAGATTCCTACTCTGACGTCTTGTGGCCAAGGTGGTTGATTATCCTATGCACGAGTATCTTGGTAGCCAGTGGATACTGATACGGAATAAATAGGTTGAAAGCTACCAACTTTTTTTTCTCTTATTCAGATTTCATCAAGCCTACGGATCGTGGGGGTCTGTGCGTTGTATGCCGGCTGCCAGCTGCAGGAAGTCATTGCCTTGTTGGGTTAGCGCCTGAGACTTTGAATAACGACTTTATCTCCAAACGGCGAACACTTCCATTCATTGCCATCCTTATTCTCAGGCAATTGATATCAACTGATATGTAACCTTTCTCATACGCTCTAGATCCCAAGGTAGGGAACATTTACGACGAAGAAAGCTATGAGAATGTAAAAGATATGCAGAGATACAAATAGGGTAGTCACTGCGTTGACTTTGCATTTTTTATTCCCAGTCTTTTAGTATGCGTCCTTTTTGCCTGCACCTGCATCTAATTCACCTTTTGATTGAGATTGAATGCAATGAATGAGTTGCCCAATCATGATCTACCTTTGAGCGGCTTACAATTTGATTTGCCACAATACGAAAAGGGAAGGAAAAAGCTGCTACGCTAATTCACCCAGGCAGGGAGGAGACATCTCAGGAGTCGTGCAGTACCACAGAAACTTTCTTCATCCATAAATATCATCTCTGGAACGATCAGTGGTTTAGAGACTCAAGTCCATAAACCCTGGAGCCCACTGGCAGAGTCATACCTTGACCGTTAGTATTAGCCAAACAATAACCATGACTACTGTGAACGAGTCCAGTGTCTGGGCAGCCGTCGTCTCCCTCGGAGATTACATGCCATCCGGCCAATCTTTGATCTACCTCGCCATTGCTGTTCTGCTGAGCAACATCGCTCTGCTAGCCCTAAGCAAAAGCCAAAGAGAGACCCTCTACGCGTCTGCATCCTCATGGGCCCCTGCTGTGGCTCGAGGCCGTCGCATTTCTTCTGCAAATACACCGCCTAGGTCGTTGACTCCGGAAACCAAGGTACCTAACAATGCACCACCACCAGCGGAATATAAGGACGTCTTTCCACCCTCGAGCCGCGAAGCGCTTCTCAAGCTTGCCGAATCCTTGTCAACTTCTCAAAAGAAGAAGATCGGTGTCCAGCACGTTGATCAACAGGAATTTACGAAGAACATCATCCCTTTTGAAGCTGACTATAGGGAATGCGGACCTTCGACTTACACGCCGATGGAGATCTCAATGGCGGAGATCATGGCCCTGGGTGACTTTCCAGACTACTCCAAGCTTAGCGGTGTGCCTCTTCCGCAAGCCTACAAGGAGTTTGTAATTGAGAAAGCTCTACCCCGGCCATATCGACCATTCAGATGGGCATATCATCAAACCATGTGTATGTTGACTCTTTACTAGACCGAATCGCAGCTCACATATGGCGTAGCTCTCAACAAGCTGGAACCCAACTGGTGGTTAGAGCTCGAACGCAGCTACGTTGCACGGATCGCAGAGCGCAAAGGCCTTTTTGAAAAGTACGGCAAAATGGTACTCAACTACCTCCCAGGCAGCGAACTAGCCTGCAAAGAGGTCATGGAACACGCCCTCCAGTTCCTCTGCGCTCGGTATCCCCAGTACTTCTCCCTTTCCCAGTCAGAATCCAACGGTTACGTCTTCCACAACGGCATCTTGAATAAAGACACAGTCATCAAGGAGATGCACCCGTTGCACGTCCTGCTCGAAAACGTACCGGAAGACTTCGCCGTCATGCTACGGAACCCCGAGGACGGCATGTACTACTTCCGCGCCGGTCTCCTCTGCTCCTCGCTCGGCTGGAACGTCGACACCAAACTCGGCCTGCAGCTCAAAGAAATCCACAGCCCGATCCCAGATTACAAAGCCAAAATGGAATTCTCAATGGACCGGTACGACTCACCCATCCATTCATATCACTTAAAATCCAATGTTCATACTTGCCATACTGACCGTTGTCTATCTCACACCAGATACTTCTCCCGCCTCCCCCCCGACCGCCCCATCCAACGCGGCTCCTGGGGCCTCGAAATCGACACCCCCCTCTTCATGCCCCCCGGCCACCCCCACGAATCCCACCGCACCACACAATCCCCCACCCTCCCGCTCTCCCGCTGCCACCTCCGCGTAGACTGGCAGACCCTGCGCCGCCTGCCCCTCTCCGGCGCCATAATCTTCAACTTCAAAGCGCTGTTCACGCCCGTGAGCGAGTTCAGGGATGAGGCGTATGTGCCTGCGTTGTTGGGAAAGGTGCTGAGAGAAGGGAAGAAGACGCTGATGGAGTATAAGAATACGTGGCATGTGGAGCATGTTGTGCTGCCGGCGTTGGAGCAGTGGGCGAGGGAGCAGGAGGGGGGGGAGGAGGGGGTGGGGGAAAAGGGGGGGGGGAAGGTGGAGAGGGGGTGGGAGGTTCGGACGTTGGATGAGAGTCCGTGGTTTCCGGGGTGGGAGGGGAAGTGGAGGCGGCAGCAGGGGTTTTGAGGTGGGGGAGGGAAGGGAGGGGGATGGGGATGGGGATGGTAAAAGGGGAATGGGAGGGGGGGGGGGATTGTGAGGTTTGGGTTTATGATTGATGACGAAGATCATTGCATGCATTGTACACACACACACACATCTGGGTTGGCTAGCTTGCTTGCATCGTTCATTTTCTTTAAGTAAAAGTCCGATGAGCTATCGATCGGTACATGTGTGGACGTCACGGATTCCGCTTTGTACAATCACACAGCGCTTCGTGGCTAGGAGGATAGGCATGTAAACGAGTAGAGATACTACTAACAAATTTCGATCAGAAACGCCACCCCTGCTTCGTTCCTGAGCAGCAGGCCTGATGGATGTAGGTGATGTTTGCCATTCGTTTGCATGCACTTCCAAACCCCCTGTCTCCTTCCGTAAAAGAGTAACCGTGAACTCCCCTCTCCCTCACACCACACACACACACACACACACACCCTCGTTTCCCTTCATTCCCATCCCGAGCTCATGACACCACGCCCTCTAAACTCCATCCCCCCACAACCCAACCACACTAGCCAACCACCCAACCCCCCAAACAACCATCCGCCCCATCATCTTCCCCCTCCACCTCTCCATCCCCTCCCTCACCGCCTCCCCGTTAACTTTCGCCCCTGCATCCCCACTCCCCCTCCCATCACCACCGCCATTCCCACCCGAGCCCTCAACCTCCCACTCCGCCTCATCACTACTATCCGGCGTCTTAACCCTGCTTCCTCCCATCCCCATCCCCATCTCCCCTCTCTCCTCTTCCCCCACGCGAAACCTCTGTCCCTGTGCACTCCCCTTCCCCTTCCCCTTCCCTCCCTTCCCCCTCCCCCCAACTACCCCCCGATAAACCTCCCCAGCATACCCCACCCCAACCGCCAGCGTCGCCCACAAAAGATACGGATGTCTCCCGCCCCTTGGGGAAAACGCGTACGCGAGGAGCAAGGAGGAGGACGAGAGGAGGGAGAGGATGTGCGTTTGGGTGCGGGTTAGGGAGCGGAGGTGGGTGAAGGTTTGGGAGGCGGGGGTTGCGGTTGGGAGGGCGAGGAGGGGGGGGAGGGTCGTGGTGGTTGCGGTGTAGGTTACGCCCTGTTGTGGAAAATGGGGGTTTGTTAGTGAGGGGTGGATTTGGGAGGAAGGGGGGGTGTTGGATGGGGGGCGTTACGGTTAGCAGGCCGAGGGAGATTGTGCCAATGAATTTGCAGATGGTGGCTGTGGTGCGTGACATGTTTGTTTTTGTTGTGTTTTGTTTTGATGGGGATGAAGGAGGTGAGTGCTCCGCTGTGGCAAGGTGGATATGATGGGGATTTTGGGAAAGGTGGGTGGGTGGGATGGGGGGAACCTGAATCTCGGTCTTTTGTTGCTCTAGCGGGCTACGGATCGCCGGCAGGGATCTGGATGCGGGCGACGACTTGGCGACTTGGCGAATTGACCCCCTCCACCCTCTTATCGCCCAGGAAGCAACGATGAGGTAGGTATACAGATTTTGTATTGTCTCGGTCTTTTTGGAAGATGGAAACGTTGACTACTCAATTAGAGTCGGATTTCTCTTTGTTCGAATAGATCGGTAGCTCTGAAATTGTACTGAGCTTCACGCTTGTCATCAACCTCGGCTTAGACTTGCGGGCTACAGTTGAGCCGATCTCACTCGATTCTTGCGCATACATGTCCTACTGAGCCGTCCTGCTTGTTGAATATCAATCTCATGTCTTCTTTTTGAATTAAATCATAGCATCGCGGAAACCAATACAGTCTCATACACATTTGTCATTTTCATTCGACATGCCTCTCGCCAAGCATGAGTACGTGAGCGAGGTTTGGAAAGATGGCATCTTTGGTATCAACTCGGCCCTCTCTCCAATCCATGTACTACTCGAGCTTATGCTATGATTCCAGAAAACAAGGTCCTGTTTTGCACGGGTGGCGCTGGCACCATCTGTAGCGCCCAGGTCAGAGCCATGGTCCATCTCGGCGCTAATGCCTGCATTGTTGGGCGAAATGTCGAGAAGACGGAGCGAATGGCCAAGGATATAGCTACTGCGAGGCCAGGGGCCAAAGTCCTGGGTTTAGGATCTGTTGATGTGAGAAGTATTGAGAGCATGCAGACAGCAGTGGAGGAGTGCGTGAAAAAGCTTGGGGGAATCGATTTCGTGATGTGAGTGTATGGCCACGGCGAGTTTTGTTACTTTATTTTACTGAATTCCTTCAGCGCTGGCGCGGCAGGCAACTTCCTTGCCTCCATCAACCAGCTCAGCACAAACGCTTTCAAATCGGTCATGGACATCGACGTTCTAGGCTCTTACAACACCGTCAAGGCAACACTACCCCATCTCGTCACTTCAGCCGGCAAGCACAAGTCCGCCGGCAAAACGTCTTCTCCGACAGGAACCGGCGGCCGCATCATCTTCATCTCCGCCACCTTCCACTACACAGCAATGCCTCTCCAGACCCACGTCAGCGTCGCCAAAGCTGGCGTTGATGCCTTGTCCAATAATCTGGCTCTCGAATTTGGCCCGAGAGGCGTGACGTCCAATGTCATTTCACCCGGGCCTATCGGGGGTACCGAGGGCATGCAAAGATTATCGAAGACGGACGATTTGGCTGATTCGGTGAAAGCGATCCCGTTGGGACGGTGGGGCACGGTGAAGGAGATTGCAGATGCTACTGTTTACTTGTTCTCGGATGCTGGGAATTATGTCACTGGTCAGGCGCTTGTTGGTGAGTAACCCGAATTCAACAATGTAGAAGGTGGGCTGATCTGTGCGTACCCAGTCGATGGGGCAGCGTGGCGGACACAAACGCCAAATATGGGCGGATTCAAGTATCCGGATTTCCTCCTGGGCGACGAAGTGGTGGCTGGAGTCAAGGGTGGCAAGAAATCGAAGCTTTGATATTGATGAGAAGTACTTTGTTGAACGACTGTTTGCAAAATCACTTGTGGCGGTCGGTTGTTGGCTGCTCAGTTCAAGCGATCATTGTGAGTTAAGGGTATAGACGCTACCACCGCTACTTTATTCCTCTTCTTCGCGTTTTTCCTCCCCTTCTTCCTCCCCTTCCTCTTTACATTTTCTTCACAGACAGAGCACCAACGCGTGCCAAGGGGGGACCGGGAGTGAAGGCATCTTGTAAGGCAGGGTAAGGTCGTTACACTTTGCCTTTTCGTTTTTCCTTTTTTTGGTTAGTGACATTTGGTCTGGGTTCTGGCGTTGTGGCTATTTAGGGGGGCAAGATGGTCGGGGGAGAATATGGTCGATGGGTTTCCTTTCGCCTTCCTTCCCTACCGTCCATTCCACCCCACCCCCAAATCTTCCGCATCGTAGGGGGAGTAAGCTCCAGACTCACTTTAAATTCGACGGATGAGGGCTCACTGCTCCCCCCGCCCCCGCCCCCTCCCCCACCTTCCCTATTTTTTTTCTTTTTCTTTTCTCTTTTTTTTTTTTTTGGGAGAGACGTACATCTCGTAATGACTTCTGCACACACGCACCAGGGCTAGGAAGACGTTGCTGTGAGTTGATGATGCGTGCAGTGCCAATACCAATGCCAATGGTAATGTCAATGTCAATGTGGATAGCGATGGGTTTGTAGCTGCTGGTGCGGCGGCTGGTGGAGGGGTTGTGGATGTGGTAGGTGAGTTGGGCTGGAGGGAGGCAGGAAAGTGGTTGAGGGCCGTGAGAGTTGGGACGTGTTGATTAAGTTGGGAACGAAGGAGAGGATGAATTGGGGTTGAGTTGGATTATTTTGTATGGTATGGAGATATGTAATTGCTCATTGTCACGCCCTCCGAAGGGAAAAAGTCCTCCATCGAGTGCCTGCGAGAGCCGATAGTCATAATCAATTTAGATTCATAACAGCATTTCATATCATATCATGTCGTTTCGTTTCGTTTCGTTTTGTTTCGTTTCCAGAAAACCCAGCCGCAAATCATCTTATACCACCCTCCTTCTAACCATCGATATGCGTAAAAAAAAAAAAAAAAAAGGCCGTTACCGCCCAACCGCAGCACCCATATCACACATAAAACCAATACATAGCCGCATACTGCACCAGCACCGTCGACCCTTCAAACCCAGCACAACTGACCGGCGCCTTCCCCCCCGCCGTCTCAACCCTATACACCTCCCCCAACCCCGTACTCCCCGCCGCCGCACTCAGCGCCTTCCAATCCACAGCCCCGTAACCCTGCGGTCCGGCATTCGCGTCCGCGGGCGCCGGAATGTCGCCCACGCCGGACCCGTACATCAGCGCACCGCCAGACAGAGTCCAAGTGGGCACGCCGACGGCGGTGAAGAAGTGCTGGCCGATGATGGGGAGGCCGGTTTGTTTGATTAGGGCGGTGGGGGCGTCGACGGATTTGTTGGGGAGGTCGTTGAGGTACGCTTGGCCTTTGCTGGTGGGGAGGGCGGGGAGGATGGTCGTGGCGTCGAAGAGGGTGGCGGTGGCGCCGAGGAGGGCGGGGGTGCTGGTGGAGGTGGAGGAGCAGGTGTAGTTTTGGGTGCCGCGGCCTAGGGTTATGTAGGTGAGGGTTCCGGTGGGGGCGGGGAGGGATTGGCTGCCTGGGGTGAGGGTGTTAGAGGGTGGTTTTGTGGGGTAGGGTGGGGTTGGAGGGAAGGTACCGTCTGTGAGGACTGGTGTGTAGGCTGAGAGGTTGGGGGATGGGGCTCGGATTTCGTGGGATAACGGATTGAGTTTAAAGGGGCGGGCCGAGGTGGTGTCGGAAAGGGCGAAGAGGAGGTACAGTAGAGAAGTGGGGAAGGAGGCGTGAGAAGCAACCATATTGTATGTATCAAATGCCAGTGCTATTGCCAGTGGCAATTTCTTTTGCGGAGAAAATGAGGCAACAAATACGATCACGGTATATAAGCAAAGACGAGCGTAGAGGTTGGAAATAAAAAAATGTAGGGGTAATCTTGGTGTGGAGCAACAAGAAGAAGAAGAAGAAGAAGAAGAAGAATGATGAAGAAGGCCCCTTCTGTGGCCTTCGGTCTCTTGTATATCATTTAGGCCGTGGTACTTGGAGTAGCTCCGGATCATTTTCTTCTTATGGACTCTCAACTGTTCAAACTAAAGGCCAGAAATATTCCAACTCCAAGAGACTAGAGGCGTTGTCAGCGCTTGCATACGATAGTGCAAGCAGCCGTTCGGGAGAACAGCGAAGAAAGGCATCTCTCCCATCAGAATCTATTTCGAGGGACGGACAACAAGGATTTATGTGGGTCAAGACTCGGTCGAACACGCTACATTCCCTGTGGAGGGTCAAGTAGCAAACGTTGCACCGGGCCCAATTCCACCTCGTCCCGTCCTTGGAGCCTCACATATGCAAACTACTGTCGTGGTCTTTGTGCGCACCAGTGATGCAGACCTGTTTACCGCGCCTAGTGTTTCGAAAGCGGCCACGGCGCCTACGGGTCTTTTTTCAGTGGGTTCGCTTGTTAGCTGCATATCAGATCTTGTCCCCATGGACCCATGAGGAATTATAATCCATGGTCCCCCGCTTTACACCTCCACAAAAATGTTGGAACGTGCATTTCTGGGTATGTTGTTGTAAGAATTCGCGAACTCTCTTTTCCACGAGTTGGCGTCGCGGTATCTATGGCTTTGCCAACCAGATAGAAATCCACCTTACCGGAAGGCTATGGATTGCCTGAACTGTAATGATCGGACCGTCTAGGGACGATGATTGTCTAACTACTATAATAAAATCGTATTTGATGTAGTACGATTTAAGATAGTTATCGTTATACGACATGATCTATAATTTTTAAATAAGGCTCTGAGGTATCGAGGCGGAGCACGAAAATACTCAGACTGCTTTTGATACATCCGTCTTACTGTATGTACCCATGTTCAACAACCAAGAGGCATCCAGGCTCATATGAAATACTGAGACGATGTCTCCCTCGAGTGCTTGACTTTGATATTCTGGGACGCTTCACGCTCCAATTCTTCAAAGTTGAAACGTGACCGAAGTGCCGGTTGATTATGGCCACCTTCCTGCGCTAACGACTGATCCCACCCAAAGGAGGCTCTCCCATTTCCGTTCAGCGTATCGACTATAGCTACACCAATCTCAGGAAGATCCTTGGCATAAGTATAGGATGCTCCGCCTGCTACGAGCAGATTAGGGTGCTGCGGGTGCCGAGCAATGATCGGATTCTGATCCTCTGTCACCCCATCCCTACTATTATCAGCGACAGGAGACGGCCAGCGTGAAAGATGACGGTACTCACCACCAAGAATGCGTGGCCACAATTCGTGCCCCTTTGAGGCCTGGTACGGCCTGACGTATCCAAGAACGAGCATCCAGCATCGATTGTAGAGCTAGGTTACTCGTCGACGCATCCCATGGCGAAGAGATTGCCTTCGCTCCTGACGGACTGCGGAAGGGGGTGATCCAGGTAAGCTTGGCGGAGCCTACTTTGGTTGGATGACACAAGAATTCGCCTAGGGCCGAGTTAGACAGATGCAAAGGCATGTACGTTTACATACCAACGCCAATCTCCGAAAACATGGGGAGTCTTCGATACTTTTCCCACTGATCAAAGTCCAACTCAAGAGTAAAGCTGAAAATGCCGGTGGCAATAGGATATCTAGACGGTGGAGGCTGTTCTATGGATGATGCCTCAAGAATAGGCATGATCCAAGGACCGGCTGCTAGGATGATTTCGCTATTCGATGTGTCGATGGAGCCTTTTGAAGTTACGAGGACTTGGACCCTCCCGTTTCCATCCATGTCCATGCGAAGCACCGTGTCGTCTCGAAATCTTGCACCTTTTTCTACACAATCCTGTCTTAAGCTCTCCATTGCGCCGGTCCAGTCCACAATGGCATCATCTTCATTCTCGACCACAACCAGATCCTTCTTGACGTCTTCTGAGGCAAATCTGTCTTTCATGAGTTCGATTGTCTGACGTTCACGGACAGGTAGGCAAAGCTCCGACCGAGCATGGTCAATACCGTCAAGTGTATCAATGCTAGCCTGTGAATAAGCAACGATACAACCTGTTGGATGGTAGAAGGATTGGAACACGCTTTCGCTAGTCCAAGAGTCCCTTGATCGTATGGCATCTCTCATTCGCTGCGCACCTGGATAGTCAACCCGTAATATCTTGGAAACGTCTCGACTGGGTGCAATATGATCAAAATTGTCGCAGAGAGTGACATCATTGGTTCTGTCTTTCAGAAGATGCCATGCTGAAGATAGTCCGAACGTGCCTCCGCCGATAATGATTATTTCTTTGCGTGCTTGACTGTAAGAAGTCGTAGACATTAGTGAAAGATTTCAATCGTGGGAGATATTCAATATGGGAAAGAGAACGTGACAACCCTTGGTCCTAGTGTGGTAACCCCACTGCCCCAACAGCTTTTCAACACCAGAGTGACCCCCTGCCAACAAGACCTGCCCGTGATTAGTGTACTCGAGTAGTTTCCGCTGGCTCAGAATTGACATGGCTAGTAAGTTTTAGCAGGTTTCAGTAACATCTAGGATGCACCAGTAGCGAGGTTTAACCGGCTACTGTGTACAAATACATCAATATACGAAGCACCTTAGCATTACGAGAATTTCCTAAATACAGGTGACTGAGGCATCCAATCGATATTTTGAACTTATGTTTACCCCATGTATGATTCGGCCAATTACAGAACTATACGCAGCCGCTAAAAAAGGGCAGTGACTGCCTCTATTTGCGCGAGTCAGTGCCCGTATTTAGCGGCTCCGTATGTCATCGAATCTTACTAGATCAAGTTACGTCTTTACAATACAGTCCAATACTACAGACGGGCAGCTTCTAGTTGTGCAGGGTTTGCAAAATGACTCTGGTCAGCGCTAATCCTGCTCTCAAAGGTCCAAAGAGAGCGTCTTCCTAAGCTTTGCCCCTCAAGATGTTGAAGCAAATCATGCCCCTTTGCAGCCGTGATGGAATTATCACCAATCTCCACCTCGTTCACTCACGACTCCCTGGCCTATCAACCGATACCGCAACTAACTAGCCATGATGTGAATCTGCCGCTATCATCTGATCAGTGCCCCACGTCGGTCTTGCATCCCTCACATCGCACTCCATCCTTTGGCACCCCTCTGTCCCATTCCATCTTGTCAAGTTCCCCAGTGACAGCTATTCCTCCGGATCAAGCTATCGGCCCAACAGAGTCAGACAGGGTCATTCGAAAGCCCAAACGTTGTGCTCTTGAAAGCGCCTTCTACGTTTACCGTATGCGCCTATTGAGTGAGGCCTTCAGGCATGCCAAAACTGTCGAAGCAAGAAAACCGGATGTGATGGAACCACCCCGTGCACGAATTGTGCGAATTCTGATCTACGATGTGAATATGAACGACCGATGCTTGGAAAGTAAACTCACCATTTTAAACTAGAGTAACCCAAGACGATGGCTCATTGATCTCCAGGACGTCATCGGTCTTGGACGTCGTAAAAGACCAATGTCTAGCGCTCTCCGGTCAGATAGAGATGTTAGCAATGGCGAAGCAGACCGCAAAAGTTACGTCGAAACGGAAGCGCTCAGTCTCCGAAGGCGTTGGGTTCGAAGAAGAAAGTTCGGCTTCGAGTATATTGATGACCAACGCTATCGAGTCGCCTTCGGAAGCAAATGAACATTACCAGCGTTGTTTGACCAAGCATCATTTATCTGCACCGCCTAAGGATTGGTCTAACAGTGAGCATATGCACTATTGTGAGTTTGACTTACCTTACCGCTCTTTGCATCGCTCACGCTGTCATAGTTATCCACGGGTTCATTCCGGGACGCAGCTTCACTCATAATCACTCGTTCAGCGACTTACTCCGTCATCAACATATTGCAACTCTAAAGATGATGATGCCAGCTCTAACGACTTTATATCTGGAGCAGATTAAAATCTCCTTTGTCGAAAACGAGGGCAGACGTAAGCTTGACAGACTTGTCTGCGAGACACTCATCGGACTATGGAAACCCAGTCCGTTGGTGGACCCCACGGGCGTCCTTTATTTTACCCTCCTAGCCAATCAGTACATGGTAATTCAGCCGTAATGAGCCCAATCCCAAACAACTGACAACCGTCAAAGATTATCAGGCCGAGACTGAGAAATTTCTGGAGTCGCACCGCTGTGCCTTCGCTTCGGTCCGAGTTCAGTCGACAAATCTTGCTACGCCACGGGAATCTTGGACTCCGTCTCAAGCTACATTCACATTGGATCTTTTCTGACATAGCCCACATCCTCTGCCCTGGCCAGCCCAGAAGGTTCTTACAGCTCGATGAAAAGGACATAGACATCATCGATCCTCTTGTAGGTCTCTCTCCTCAGCTCCTGAGCATCTACGCCTGTGCAACTTTGGAAACGTTCGAACAACAGCCATTGCATACATCTGATCTGCTGCGAGATCTCACGCAACTCACACAGTGTATGCCATCCATGGAGGACTCGTCTACTCAGGAGAACGAAATACTGAAGAGTTGTGCGGATGCCTACTTAGAGGGAGCTTATATATACCTCCTATGCCGCCGCCAGAGGTGGGCTAGCTCCCTAAGAGTATCTTCAATGTAGGCTACGCTGATCCCTCTAGGCTGCCTGCTTCCGATCCACAGGTCGAGTATCATCGAGATCGACTCCGACAACTTCTGGACCTTGACATAATGCCGCTGTCCGGTCATCTGTATCGCGCCGTGTGGCCTCTCCTACCCGCCTTCATTCTTTGCGTCACGTGTCACGACGAGGAAGAGAGACATACTTTGCGAGAGGGAATAGTTCAAGAGCTCCACCAGTCTGCAAGCTACACTGTAAGAGCCTCATTTCCTTTCCCGTGCTTTGGCTCAACATCTTAACCATATATATATGCTGCTGAACGATGCATCACCGATAGAACATTCCCCCAGCACTGGATGCCATTTCAAGGATATGGTTCGATGAAACGCTTGACATGCGGGTAGAGGGTTGGTGGGAAAACATGGTGGCGCTGATTGGAAAGGAGAGGATCAGCCTTACTTGATTTGAAAGTCTTCTTGTGACGTTTTCTCTTTCGTATATACCAATATGCCCCTGAGGAGTTGTAAGATTGATTTCCCCCGCGATATAAGAGCGCTTCAATATACTCAAAAAACGATGTCCTTGCAACGAGAAGTTCCGTCGCTGGGACGCCAGGCTGAAGACAGGCACTATGATCAGGAACACGCCACTGGCGTTCGAGAGCTACGGTTTTAGCACCAGTCAAGAATGCCATGGACTTCGGGCTTCCCTTAAAAGGACTAGCGCGTCTGGGTGGATCATCCAGTATTCTTAGTTGTTTCGAGTTGATTCAATTACCTACTCTAACATTCCGGGCTCCGCTTAACACCCGAGGTGATTCGTACTTGTACCATCCCAGTAGCTCGTTGTTCGTGTTGATATAAAGTAGTACGCGGATTCCAACAACATGAGCGGGAGGATCCTTAAATTCCGGAGTTTATGTCCGCTGCTTGATGCGTTAGTCCTTGCCCACGGCCACTGCTTTTCGTCTAAAAGCATCGACCACTACGACTCTAAGAATCTTCAAGTCCATTCAGACGAAACAATCTCCCATGATGAGCGAATCTAGCAGGAACAACCTGGACAGCGTCCGTACTGTACCCATGCAAGTCCTCTCGCTGGGCATGCCCCGTACCGGCACGGTCTCCATGCAAGCCGCGCTTGAGATTCTCGGCTGCAAGCCCACCTACCACGGCTACACAGCTCTTTACAAGCTCGACCACCTTCCCGCCTGGACGGCCGCTTTCGAAGCCAAGTACCACAACAACGGCAAACCCTTTACGCGACAAGACTGGGATCAGCTGCTAGGCAATTACGGCGCGGTGACCGATTCGCCCTGTATCTGCTTTGCCGAGGACCTCATTAATGCCTACCCGGACGCTAAGGTCGTCTTGGTGGAGCGTGATGTCGATGCATGGTATCAGAGCTTCGAAGGACTTATTAACGAATACTACCTCCCAATCCATCGCATCCTGCAGTACCTAGACCCGCAACTGATAGGACCTACGGCGCGCATGTTCGCATACGTGTTCAAAGACAAACAAGGCTTCTATCGAGCCGGCAACGAACAGGAACTGCAGCAGAACGCCAAGACGATTTACAAGGAGCACTATGAGCTTGTTAGGCGAGTCTGTCCCAAGGAGAGGTTGCTGGAGTTCGATTTGAAGGAGGGATGGGGTCCACTGTGTGCGTTTTTGGGCAAGGAAAAGCCGGAGGTTGCGTTTCCGAGGCTGAATGAGAGGGGCTCGTTGGCGGAGAGGTCAAAGGAGTTTCAGAAGGCGAGTCTGTTGAATATTTTGAGGAATTTGGGCTTGATTGGAGCGTCGGTGGCGGTGGCGGTGTTTGCGGCGGGGTGGGCACGGCAACAGTGGTTTTGAGTGTCCTTGAAAGCTCGTTGCCTTGGAAAATGTGGTACGAGACTTCACTTTATGCTTGTGCGATACTTTGTAACTATATGCTTGCGCGAAAACGACTACTTCGCTCTATGCTTGCACGATAATTTCGAGAGGAAAACAAACTCAATCTCTCTTCACAGTTGTTAACAACGTCGTGCTTCCTTTCTTCTACAGCTCTCCTCTCCTCTCTCCCCTCAACACCAGCACTTAGGACAGCTTCTATCATATTGGCCACACTGGCCACGGACAACATGATCAGAAATGCAATATAACAACGGCATGAGTAAGATGGCATTTCACGTACGAGGCGTGATGACCTGGGATACAGAAAGACCTCGGTTCGAGCAAACACATCCGACTTCGAATCGCTAGTTACCGAGTTTCATATCTACAGAAATCGCAGTGTTTTCTCCCTCGTCTGGACATATGTAGATCCTGTTTGCTTCAAGCACACAAGCACAGACACCATCGGGCGACGCGTCGTAGATATAGACTGAGGTAGCAATGGATGTGCAGGCTTGGATTAAGCACAGCAAGTTCAAGGAATTCCAAATGCGATACACATGTATGCATGGGAAACATTGATGGTATAACAATACTATGAACACCTTCTTGCTTCTTACTGTCATCGATCAAAATGGTTCATATATTGATGTATATGCGACTGTCCCTACGGACGTGGTGGTCAGTCTGGGTTTTGGGCGCCGAAGGAAAAGCCGAAGATGGGGAAAGTTCAGCCTTTCTTGGCAGACACGTGACATTAGGCAGCGATCTTCAGGTACTCAACGGGGAAACGGGAAGGTGCACCGTGCGTCATTGGTCGTACAAAATAATGTTGCCCATTCCTCCTGCCATCCTTTTTTATTCTCCGCATGCATTTGAAGACAGGATGCCACATCACTGTCTTCTCCCCACATTCATATTCCTGCTCCGCAACAAAGCTCGAGCTGTCACTTTAGCAGGAGACGTGAGGCAGCATGCTTCTCGGATGACCTCCATCTCCTAGCCTTGAAACTCCCAATTGATGAACGGACCAGCTTTCAATCCTTCTTTTAGGGCAATTAATACGGTCGACTGCCTGTCAGATGCTCGGCAAACATGGAGACATCTTCACCAACGACCATGTCTCCCCCTCGTCATGCAAACGAAGGATCAATGCCGGAGAATGGACCTTCTCAAGGTCGCGTGCCACGTCCGCAATCCGTCATTTCTGCCAGCCGATTACCCGGATCACCATCACGAACATCTATATCGCCACAGGTGGCATCGGCCCGCTATGTCAAACAGTTCCAGGTACTTATGGAACATCAACGGCAGACATTTGATGAAGAGAGGGAGTTGTGGAACACTGAGAGGGGGGAGCTACATGAGAAGATTGCGCAGCTTGAACGTTCCTTACGCCGATACCAAGCCCTCTCCTCCAGCCAGGTGCTATCGCCGATAAATAACAGCAACATTCCATCTCAGAGTAATAGCAGCTCTCGGAGCCTGCTGGGCAAGGATGGGTCAGGTCACACAAGCGCGACCGCAACAGGACATGAAATCTGGCGTGGACCGGATGTCAAGCCTACGCGCACATTCTCTGATTCTACGATCCAATTAAACAAACCAAGAGATCGAAGCCGACTGCCCAGTATCGCCGAAGACACGACTTGTGGCCGCAAGGACTCTTCGGACGTGCAACCCGGTCTTCACAGGCCAAGTTTTTCCGGCGTGGACATAGATAAGAACCTCGACGGTATCACTTTCAAGTCTAGCCCTCTGTCTGCAGCATCGACTAAGAAGATTATGACACCCCAGTCGCCGTCAACTGGGACATCTTCGCCGTCTCGCGTTTCGCCAGGGGCGACACAACTACCTTCCTCTAAGCTTGAAGATCCACCTGACCTTTACACCAAAGACGCTGGACACACTCCCCTGGCTCGTCGTACCTACTTCAATGCGGATGGTGCCTCTAGTGAGGGTGATAAAGCAACTCCTAAACAACCCGAGATTGAGCGACCTCCCCTCGAACCCCACGTCTCTTTCGCTAGGTTGCCTTCCGAACGTTCAGACAGCTATTTTCCCGTAGTCGAGGACGAATCTCGAGAGGAGAAAGATAGCTCTACGGATCCGAAAAATAGATCTCGAGATGAAGAAGCTGAGTCTCGCGACGAGGATCCAGAACTAAAAGGGCCCCTTGGGCTGCATGATAGCATCGGCGAAGACAACCAGTTCTTGCACGAGGTGGACTCAAAGCTGTTGGAAGCTGCTAAATCGGAGGCGTCTAGTCCTCACAGCGCTGGCTTAGACGGGCACGCCTCCCCAGCTAAGAACGAGGAGGACCTCGACCAGCCGGAGCATGAACCTAAACTCCGAATAAAAAGAAGCATGAATTTTGGCAGCGCGTTTGGAGCAAAGGACATCGGGAAGGGCATCTAGGTGGAACCTTGAGGTCGGACAGGTTCGGGGCTTGCGGGCCTGGGGGGGAAGGACGCTGCATTGATGGGCGTCTACAGTATATACCAATTTGAACATCTTCAACACGCTCAAATGACCGAGAGCAGGCCTTTTGCATTAAGTAGCTTATATTTTAGGCCTCGGAAAAGTCTAGCACTAATTTCCTGGCCTCAAACGTGACCAAAGACATTCTCAATGAAACCTCCCAATGGCTCAAACGCGAAGTGTCTCGGCGCCCACTTTACCCTACCCTAAGTGTACGCGGCCCCGCGAGAATCTTCCAAAGTGCAGCTGCCATCTTCGTGATCGCTGTCAATGATCGAGTATAGAAATGTATTTGGGCGTGAATTAGGAAGAGAGGGTTCAGGGGAAGGGGACGGGGGGACGGGGGGAAGGGGGAAGGATCAGGCAAGGAAGTCAAGGTGAAGGTGAATGGAGAAGTTGGGGGCTGTTATTCGGTACTTTGTACTCTGTGGTTCTGATTTTTGCGTGTGTTGTGGGGGGGAAAGGTCTTCGGGGCCAAGTAAGGACGAAGCGGGAGACCGTTGGGCGAGTAAAGGAGGTTGTGCTTAGTGAGCAGAGGTCAGGAGCAAGCTAAGTGCTAGAAAGGGTCAAGTCTTAAGGCAAGGGCGCAGGTCAGAGTGGCGATCGTTACTGCTATGATGAATATGCTTCGGTAAATAGCAAAGACTGAGGATCATAAAGCCTACTCTGAAAGTTTCGCCATGCTGGTCTAGGCTCTGTAAGGTAGCGTGTAAATGCAGTGTTTCGAGCAAGAGAAACAGGTAAAGCCACCGTATGTTTGTTTGATCATCAGCGACGGATGCGTGCTCCCCAGTCACATGATTACAGGTTCTGTGCAATTTCCTCGCCTCTCCTGCCGACGCTCTCCCTGAAGCTTCTCTTCTTTAGAGGGTCCGAGGACACGTCTGCGGTAACCATGATGGAGTGTCCGAAAAAGGAAACGGATTCTGAGAGGGGAATAGGCGAGGGAGATGTAAGCGGTCGAGGGTTGCGGGCTGCTATTTCGGCCTGTAGTGTGTCAGAGAGAGAACATAATTGGCGAATCGAAAGGGGATCGAGTCCACTTGGCGATATAAAGAAAGCTTGCAGAAGGAAGACGAGCAATGGGAGAGGCTTAACACTTGCGATAGTCAACTCACCTCCGAGACGCCTTTTGCGCGCAGCGCATTGATTTCTTCGAGCTTGTCATCGGGCCAGGCGATGGGCGAGGTTGAGGCAAGAGTAATGAGATAGATGATGAGAGTGGTCAGGCGAGGCAGGTACATGTCGAAGGTATCAGTGTAGCAGGCTAAAGACGAAGTGTGACTTAAGGAAAAGTTGAATGATGTTGGATGTGAAGACAGAGAAAGCGGATGCCATAAACGTCTTATATGCGCCAAGACCCTTGATCAAAGGAGGCCCCGAATAAACGGCATGTGCAAGGCAGTCTGCATGATGTGCGCATGCAATGCCAAGCCCTTGCGTGTATCAGGTTGCTTTAGGTAAGACAGTTATGCAAAGCTGATACATTCCATACTTTGCAAGGAGAAACAGGTAAGGAAGAGAACCGACTGTCACCGGACTTGCCGCAAATCAAAAGCGATGTCCGCAGTACTTTCGTAAGAGCCTCTCCAGCATTTTTGGACAATCTTTCCGAGCATCAAATGCTCTACGTCGGGAAATTCTCCTGCTGCGTAGAGCCTTTGGATTTCACCCGTGGCCGAGTTGATCTTAGAATATGGTGGCTTTGCTGTCGACATCTCATAGAGCGTAGTACCCAAAGCAAATATCTCTGTGCCAACATCAGGACCTTGGATGTTTGGGTGCTGACTACGTCTCTCATAGCAGACTGTGGGCTTCTCCCCGTCAATTGAAGCGCCTCCAAAGTCGCAAAGCTTAAGATCGCCGTTCTTATCAAGAAGCAGATTGTGGCATCCGATGTCCGCTTGTAGCACACCTTTGCTGTGGATATATCCCAGACCGTCAACTATCTGACCGGCCCATTTCCTCACATGGTCATCCGATGGAACGTCGCCTTTCTGGTGTAAGTCACGTAGATGTTTTCGCAATGGGCATACCAACCTCTCCAATACCAGCCCTCGAGGTTCCACACGAATACATCGTAGTATACATGGATGAAAACCGAGCCTTTCGTAGATCCTGCGTTCAACTTCAATGTCGTGGACAGAGGTGTAAAGTCCCGTGGCTGTTTTGAGGACAGTGTCATCATCCAGTGCATATATAACCCCTGAGACGCCACCACCTAGGAGAGCCTCAATAGGTGGCAGATCATCTTGGCACTTTTCCGGCTCCATGCCTGCATAGCAAGCACAGATCAAGCCTCAGGTTTTTGGTGAAAGACAAGGATGCCTCCAACTCTTGGAGCAAGAGGGCGAGGCTCAGCACCAGTGTCTTGATCAGGGTTGCTCGGAGGAGGTCTGCAACAAAAGTCATGAACAGCGGTAGTATCAAACCCTGATCCTACTTTGGGGAAACGGCCCTATAGGGGAGCCCAAATTTGGTCTTCTAGGAGGGTGTGATCAATTTTTTTGGGCATTGTCTTGGGGGCCTGAGCCCAAAATGGGCTGGAGTTAGGTACACTTGCGCATCGTCCGGGCAACCCTCTAGGCGGGCCGTTATCCGATCTTGGCGCGGGAGTTTTGGCATTACACGGCCTACGTGAATTACTAACTTATATTCGGCAAGGTGACTACGCTAGTCCCAAATCGGGTAAAGCCTCTACTGGCGGAATATCACGACCATTATTAAGTCTTCGACATCCCTTGCTGTCTTCCTATCCCAATCGTCCTTGAGTAGACCCTTAGCTCACACACTCTTTTCTTAGATCCCACGCTATAAGTAACACGCCTCCCGCACGCCTCCCCCGTCAATCGAACTGGAAGCCAGGAATCGAGGTTTCCAGTGCCTACGACTCCTATAGCCAGCGGCATTTTCAAAATACTGCACTACGCCTCCACCACAAGACCAGTCTAAAAGGACGGTGTCGGTGAATAATGCACTTCCGTTCCTTGCCAGCTGACACACGGCTCGGAATTATAGTCTAAAAACGGCTTCATTCGCCGTAGTCGAGACTCCAAAATAGACAAGCGATTCGATGGCGGATTTTGGGGAATGAAGATAGGAACATGTCGGCTTTAAGGATTCGGCGGAAGGTAGACACTGTAGCCGTGGACCCTGGAGCAGTTCCCTTGTTCCCCGAAGGCGCGTGTATTGAAGTTGAAGGGACTTCTGTTGGGCATGATAAGGTAGGTTAAGCAACGGCCACGTTAATCCCTTCCAGCGGGGCTTTAGCCGAGATCTTCTGTATCGCAAGGCCGGACTAGATCCGTTGAGACATACGTGCATGTCACATGGTCCTGAAATGCACCCCTAGAGTTAATGCCTGCGGTTGGGATTTTGTTTCTGGCTCTGGCAGCTCTGGCAGCGATCGAGACATGGAAACATGGCCCTGCTTGTGTGGAAGGCCGCGGTATTGGCGTCACGGGCGTTTCTGCTTCATGGGAAGGATCCTCGTGAATACTACCAGTGGGATGGAGAAAGCGACTAAAGACACAAATGAAGCTATGCGAGTAGTCTATTTGAAATGGTCTATTGCTGCGACGGAAGCGATGTGACTCAAGTGCGCAAAGTATAGTTTTTCCCTAGAATAACACGTTCTTTTCTATGACATCCAGACTAAATCGTACTTAGCTAGTTTATTATTACTTTAATAACTATATAATCAATCTATTCATACTATATTATAACTCAGTTGTTATTTGATCCTTAACACAGGCGAAAAACGGGCCTTCGATAATGGATCTCGGAAGTGAGTATCCGAGTCTTCTTTGCTACGCGTGCGAGCACTGAAATCTTTTATAGACCGATTCAAACCTGGGAGGGTGTTGTCATCTCTTCTGCTTTCAACACTGTTTTAAGCCAAAGCAGGAATCGAACTCATTGAGCTCGTTCGCTTAGTTCCCAAAGCTATCCAAGAGAGAGTCTTGTGCAGCGATCGTTGGTATACCAAGATCTTCAAGTAATGATGACCCACAATAATTCGATGTCGGATGTTCTGGAAAGGTTGCATTCTCTCTGCGGTGCCCAATTCGGCGAGGAAACGATTGCAAATTGGTACGGAGTCTTGATCGCAGATTTATGGGAAGAGGCGTACGCTCAAGGTTGGCTTGATGACAGTCAAAGCTGCCAAACATGCTTTAGAGAGAGGCCTGAGGCTCATCATAGTACTCGAATCTACGACGGAGCCACTGCAGTGGACAAAGTCACTGTCGCTAGTGCCAGTCAGCTCGAAAACGCGGCGCAGCAGGAAACGACCTACCGACCATGAGAATGTAGCGGAGGAGAGAGCGCAGAAAAAGTCCAGAAGAGGGAGTGCAAAGGACAACCCTGACCAGAGGATCCAGGATGGTCTTGGAAAACTATCCAAGCCACGTTGGACCAAGGAGCAGAAGGATTGGGTGGTTTCCACCTTTCCTCACGGCGAAACCGATTGGGAGAAAATGTCGAGGCAATTTGTAATCCAGTTTGGTGTGACTCGATCACGAAACGCATTCAAGCAAGAGTGCATAAGAAACTTGAACTGGAAATCCTTCAGTGACGACTGGAACTTCCAACAGAGAAGGTGGCTTGTTAAGGCCACACAGCGAGGGACCTCGTGGATCCAAATGGTCGAGCCTTTCAACGAAAAGTTCAAGACTCACAGGACGAGTGAGGAGTCGAAAACCCAGTTCGAGACCATGCGGTATAAATTTAATCCCGCCGCGCCTGATAGCAGCAAGTCTAGGTGGGCTCAACGATCTAAAAATTCTAGGCTTCAGTCCTTACTGTTCCCTACCAGAAGGACCGGCAAAAGTTGGACACCGGAAGAAGAAGATTGGGTTCACCAGAGAAGAATGGAAAATGCAGACTGGAAGGACATTGCTGCTGAAACAGCGGTGAAATTTGGAACCCAGCGGACAAACCGGGCCTTATGGGCACGCTTCCAAGCCTTACAGAAGCAGGCCAATACTCGAATGCGACAATGGGAGCCATGGAATACTCAGCAAAGCGCCTGGCTGGTACAAGAAGCTGCCGGTCTGAATAAGCTGGCAACTGATTGGGACAACGTGGCCTCTCTATTTGAGACGAGATTTGGATTCCGACGTAGTCCGCTTTCTTTAAGGAGGCAGTACAACTCGCTTCGCAAACGCGGACCTGATTGGGCACAAGCAGGTCACGCCGGCACCGGCAGCCGAGGTTAAAATGGAGAAAGCTCAAAGCTGAGCAGCCGTGACCCTTATGTGATGATGTGATTTGCCATAAAGTTTAATAGAGAATGTTTATTAGTGAAGAAGCTCTCGACAAGGCAGCGAGTGACCTTGAACTCTGGAACAAAGTCTGGCGAAGGATAGGGCCGGACCTCTGGAGAGAAAAGATATCACTCAAGAAACAAATAGAGGTTCCCATATGTGACAAACGTATTCCTCTCGACTCAAGATCAAAACAAGTACTATCGCCTGTTATCGAGTCAAGAAGTAATTTGGAGACGACCTAAAAGCAAGGACTAGTGCTCGCAAATCGACCTTCTCACAAATGGAACATGAAGCTATACACAAATGTGATTGCCCGGTCCCCAGCCCCGAGCCAGCAGGTCAGATAGAGGCCTGGAAAAGGCATATCTCCATACTCTCATGCTCAGTGCCAAGAAAAGAAAACTCCCCTATCTGAGCGACATGACCTGGAGTGATAGACTAGCTAGCTATGTACATGGAGTGGGCGGCCGGGAAGAAAACAATGGAGTGGCTCTGAAAGAGATGTATTCGAATGAAGAGGCACCTGCAGGCGGAATCAGGCCTCTATATACCTGCCCGGCGAACGGTTCTCCTATTCGCCATGGCCATGGCATGGCTATGAATAGCTACATGCGCCCATGAAAGGATGAATGCGATATCCAGCAGGCGATAGCCTACGAAACAACAAATGCGATTAGCGACACACTAACCCTCAGTCCCACTGTAGCGAGGCAAATTTCAAACCAAAGCATTGTCTGCCAGGCTAGAGCAGACGGAGCTTTCAAATGTCGAAATACCCAGCAACTGACAACATCGAGCATCAAGGCTCAAATATGAGTAAGAGGTTGTCCGTCTTTCTGCTTTTGCAGGCCGGATTTCTTGAGGCGCAGCGCATTGATTTCAATAAACCCAGTAGAGTCAGAGGGGCTGAAGCCTTCAAGTGAGTCCATAGAAGCATCCTGCTCGTCGTAGAGGTTGCTAGCATCGCTTGAGCGGCCGAGTACGTAGACCTGACGAGAAAACCGCTGCTAGCAACCAATTATTTCAACGGAAGGAAATGTTCGGGGACTGTCTCACGTTGCCTTTGTACGCCATCATTCTGACTTGACCAGTGACATTTCGTTGAGAGAAGATGACACTGTTCTCTACAAATTCGCGTTCAGGGCTGAAATACATTCCATTATACAATTGGCGCGACCAAGACCGCGTGACGAATTGGTCGCGAAGCTCCCCAGGCGGCTGCGGCTGAGAATTAGCAGATACGTTTGATCATGCAGGACCTCGTGACTGAGGGAAAACCATGTATGGAAAGAAAGAAATTGAAGATAGATTACTTACGCTATTATAAGCCCTAGCGTGTCGTAACAACCTCGCGACTTAATACCCACTGATCGCGTCAGCACAATGTCGATGCGTCCTACTCCGTTATCGTGACCAATCTTGTTAAGCAGTTTAAATAACTCGACCGAGTCGGTGGCCTCCTGTTCGCCAAGGATAACCTTGACTAAAACACCCTTTTCAAAGTGGATGCTGAACTCGGTGAGAGAATCAGCGGTGTCGAGAGGATCCAGGGTCATCTTCCAGAGGTCCTTGGGCTGAGTGACAATTAGCAAATGCCATTGAATAAGCTCGAACTATCCGCAGTCTTTATCAAATGTGAAGCCAGGAAGAAGCATCGCTTCATAATACATTGCCAAAGACAGCCCCGAAACGAAGAAATTTATAGAAGACGTACCGGTGTGTGATCAGCGTCTTCAAGGATGCCGGCTTCGTATGAGCAATGCACGAGATTTTCATCCATGGACCAAGGAGCCTTTGGGGACGACAAGACAGGGATGTTATTCTCAGCAGCAAACTTGAGGAGATCTTGTCGGCCACGGAACTTGTCGTAGAATTCGGACAGCTGCTAAGGAGCGATGACTTGAAGCGAGGGGTTGAGGGCCTTGAAGGCGAGTTTGAAGCGCACTTGATCATTGCCTTTACCGGTGCCTAGAAGATACGTCAATAAGGACTTTCAAGCTCATCTCTAACCATCAGTAAGCTAACATCCGTGCGAAAGGAATTAGCACTCGAATTGCTCGGCGACCTGGACTTGGCCTCTCGCAATTACAGGGCGGGCTAGCGAGGTGCCCAGGAGGTAGCGATCTCCGTAGATGGCATTGCATTGCACGGCTCTGAACACGAGCTGCTCTACAAAAATCCTCTGAAGATCCACAATGACCATGCGCTCGGCGCCCAGCAGCAGAGCCTTCTTCTCGATCACGGCGGCACCCGCAGCGTCCGCCTGGCCAACGTCGGCAAGGAAACAGACGACCGTGTACCCTTGAAGGACGAGCCATTTCAAGATTATGGACGTGTCGAACCCTCCAGAGTAGGCACTGATGAACTTAGCCACGACGAATGTCATCATCAGCACTTCCACTTACAGGCAGACTCGGCCTTTGGACATGGTGATGATTCGCGATATTTGCAAAGCAGGAGATGAATGGGGAAGACAAGTTCCTACTCACACAAGAAAGTGTGCACCGAAAAAAATGCTGCCAAGCTTTTCCATAGTCTCAATTTTTTTATTAATTACAGTATATAGCAAATAGTTATTTTTAACTTTACTTAATAGTTCATCGCTATACGGAAGATCGATACTAGATGATTAGAGTCTTTCGATTTAAGCTCTTTTAGATTATTATCTATACTATTAATACGAGTATTCGCGTTCATTTAAGATACGTAGATTTATAGTGGCATGGAATAAGTAGTATGCTAGACGAATCTTGCTGTCACAGGCGAGGCTCGGCGCTCTTTTGGCTTAGGGATATAATTACCAGCACGTATACCCGTAATATATACTCTTATTTCTACTCTAAATATTTATTATATATAGTTAATACGTTTAAAGTTACTTCGCTAATAAGACTATCGCTTTTAAAAGATTAAAGAGACGAATTATATAATATAAAATTTATTAGAGTTATTAAGTATATAAAATATCTCGTAATAAGTAAGAAAATAATAAGACGATAGCGAGATAAATAAATAGATATCGAGCGAGATAGAGATTTATATAGTTTACGCGTTAGATAGATAGCTAGCTAGATAGCGGGATTAGACGATAAAGTAGTAAGATAATAAATAGCGAGTCTATCTCCACTATTTACTTACTAAAAGTAGTAGCGTAGGCTAAAGAAGAAGCGCAACGCTAAGGAACGCTAAATATTTAGAGTACCCGTTTCTCATACCCAGGCTTGGCATGCTCAGCTAGAGTTCCAAAGCAACACAGTTCCACGCTTTCTCCCCAACTTCAAGAAGGTACTGTGCAGGCTATGGGGCGGGAAGATTATCCCACATGATGGCCTGCTCTCGCGCCGGCCCAAATGGCTTCCTTCGTACCCCGAACGGTCTTTCCGACCCTCGACTCACTCCCTCGCTCCTACTTTCTAGGCCATCACCGCGCAGGTCTAACCAAGATGAAGACGATGCTGAACCACATAGATCTGGTCATTGAATGCCGAGACTATCGGGTACCAATTACATCGCGTAACCCGCTCTTTGAGGAAAATCTAGCTGGGAGGGAAAGATTGATTGTCTACACAAAGCAGGATCTAGGCAGTGAAGGCAGACAGCGGGACAGAATTGTATGTACGTTGCAAGACATGCACATCGGCGAAGTGATTGTGAAGGCTAACTTCTACAGAGAGAACGGCTCATCCAAAAATGGCAACAGCCCAGCTCGGTCCTTTTCTCCGACTATAGGGATAAAAGCTCTGTGCGTAAAGTCCTCAACTTCGCTCGAGACCGTGCTACAGCAAGAGACTCCCTGATGGGCTCCAGGATGATGGTTGTTGGGATGCCCAATGTGGGAAAATCCTCTCTGCTGAATGCACTGCGGCAGGTTGGTGTCCACAAGGGGAAAGCGGCACACACTGGCGCTCAACCTGGAGTGACTCGCAAGATTGGGACGACGGTCAAGATTATCGAAGGGGATGAGAGCAATGAGGGTGTCTACTTGATGGATACACCTGGAGTTTTTGTCCCGTATGTGCCGCATGCAGAATCCATGCTTAAGCTTGCCCTGTGTGGAAGCGTGAAGGACACCATTATTGCTCCCACAACTTTAGCAGACTACCTACTATATCAGATGAACATCTATAATCCAGCGATCTACGCGGATTATTCGTTGCCTACAAACGATGTCAATGAATTTCTGAGCGCTGTGGCACGGAAGACTGGAAGGCTACAAAAAGGTGGCACACCGGAGGTGGATGCATCAGCACTCTGGATTATTCAAAGATGGAGGAACGGCCTGCTTGGAAAGTTTATGCTAGATCATGTCACAGAAAGCAACCTTGAAAGAGATAGTCGAGACTCTGAAGGTCTGGGCAGCAGCCTAAGTCACGCTCGCAGAAGTGACAAAGACATGAGAAGACAGAGGTCGAAGCAAAAATATCTTGATGCTGGCTAATTAGCGACATGGATTGACGTTAAGATACAGCGTTATCCCAGCCGAGCTTTTTCTACGCCTGTGCGCGTACTTAGGGAGGCCGTCCTTTAATGGTCAACAATGGCCATGCTGCCATGATCTCATCATTCACGCCATCGTAAGGACTTAAAGGAGTGGTCAAAAGCTGGGTTCAATCATACCGACCACTGGCGTCCCTCTTAGCATCTTCGAATCTATTAGTTTTCTGAGCATTTGTTTACCTATATTTCAAAGAAAGCCAGTTCAGAAACCTCGAATTGATATAGCTTCATCACGTGGTAGTGACAAGGTCTGGGAGCAATTTCGGAAGTGGGGCGGGGAAGTGTTGACGCTCGATCCGAAAGCGTTTAAGGATGGTGCAAACACTCATCGCGTGCTCGTGATGAGATCCATCAAAATTATCTTCACAGCGCTCTCAAAGCTGATCACGCTTACCGCGTATAGCTTTGCCGAGCACACGACTTGACGCTGACGCTTACCACGTGGGAGTGACTTGGAGAGCGCAACCGCAAGACCTAAGCCAAAGATCCACCCGCAGCTGGACTGAATAGAGGTGGTCTAGCGCATAGGTGTGGCTAGAGGCTTTTTCTTGTGCTTCGAAAATGCCTGGGCAATCCAAATTCAGGAGTCGGCAGGGTCGAGACGAAGAGAAGTTGATGTAGGCCTGGAACGGGGAGGCCGCTTCTCTCGAGACGGCTTCTTCTCTTAGGCGTCAAGGTATGTCACTCTGTGCTCTAGAGCACGCAAAAGAGGTGTCCAGCCTGGCGAAGATGGCTAGGGCCTCTTGAATACCAACCTGCATCCCAATACAGTGTCGAGCTCAACTCATTGGGCACGCAACCATTCATTCAGCGTATGTGGACTCTTTACCAAATATGTCCCCATCGTTGTCCACGACCTAGATTCCTTAAATACACACAGGACCTTAACGTGGACTTTTGATCTTGCCAATAGCTACTGAGGAATTGACTGCGTAGAGGATTGATAGAACACCCGGTGTAACGAGTGAGACATTCATGTAACTTACAACTGTAGTATACAATATCCGTCATATCCCGCATTGATAAAAGTATAGAGCAAAGGGAAGGAAGATAAGATGATACGACATACGAGGTAAGGCTACAAATCGCGACCACACCACCAAGATTTGTAGCGTGGTAGCCCATTGCGTTCATCCCCTGCATTAGCGCTAGCGAGCCGCGCCCGCTGTATTTGTCCGGGATCCAGATTTGATCATCAAATCCTTCAAAATTCTCTATCAAAAAAAGGGTTGTAATAAATGCAACTTGGGTGGGCTCCAAGCCGGTTGAATAAATCAGCCAGTCAATACCTGTTCCTCTACAGCACGAGACGTGCCTTTAGGGTTGGCTTGCCAAGAAAAGCACAAGATGCCTCATCCGAGATCTCAAGGACGAGAAATATTGGCATCATTGCCCACATTGATGCGGTATGTCGTGAATGGAGAATCATTTCTGGCTGCAATGCTTATGACGTCCAAGGGCAAGACGACTACCACGGAGCGCATGCTCTACTATAGTGGGCACACGAGACGAATAGGAAGTATGGCGCTTTCTTTACTTACCATCTCAATCTTCATTGTCCCTCATAAATTGTTATTATCTTTTACCTTACAGCTCAATTGTAAAGAAGCAAAGTGCATAACCAAAGCATTTCGCCTTTTCACGTTCACAATCTTACCAATTCCTCAGATGTAGACGAAGGCTCCACAGTCACAGACTTCTTGCCCGCAGAACGAGCGCGAGGCGTAACAATACAGTCCGCAGCTATCTCATTCCACTGGCCGCCTCTATCGACTGGCGATCTTCAGAAACGCTCCACACACAACAGTAACCTTGTGCCTCACAACATCAATCTAATAGACACGCCCGGCCACGCAGACTTTACCTTCGAAGTCCTTCGCTCACTACGGATTCTTGATGGTGCAGTCTGTATCCTCGACGGTGTAGCGGGAGTCGAGGCCCAGACGGAAAAAGTTTGGTATCAGGCTGCTAACTACCGAATTCCTAAGATCATTTTCATTAATAAGCTTGATCGAGATGGTGCGACTTTCGGCGAGACTGTGAAACAGATTGCCGCACGTCTTCACACGTGGCCGGTAGTTTGCCAGGTACCTTGGTGGGAAGGGGGAAGAGGCCAGTTTATTGGTCTTGGGGATGCAATTGGGCTTCGGGCTTTGAGATGGACCTGGGGAGGTGATAGCAAGGAGTTCCATGTCATCCATGTTGACGATCTCCCATCATCCGAGTCAGAATTCGCACAAGAAATCAGAAAGGCTAGAAGAGCGCTTGTCGAGCTTTTGAGTGAGCATGATGAAGATATGGTCGAAAGATACCTAGAGGTCGATGAAGATCATCTCGCCATCGCCAGCGAAGACATCATGACTTCCTTAAGACGATGTGTTCTGAATCAATCATCCAACATCGTCCCTGTGTTTGCTGGGGCAAGTTTCCAGAATATGGGCGTCCAGCCTTTGCTGGACGCTATTGTTCAACTACTACCGAACCCCAATGAGGCTCCAGATCCCGAAGTCAAACTTGGCGGAGTGGAAGGAACCCTCTCAAGCTTGCTAGGTGGGAAATTGATACCCGCAGGATCAGGCCCAAAATCAAAAGTTTCAGCCGCCAAATTCAAGAACAAAAGCACTGCCCTAGTCCAGAACCTGGAATCATGCGCCTTAGCCTTCAAGGTAGTCCACGACCCTCGCCGTGGCGCACTGGTCTACGTCCGGGTCTATTCAGGCAGTATTGGGCGCCAGTCTATTCTATTCAATACCAACCTTCAAATCCATGAGCGAGCGCCGCAACTGCTCAAGATGTATGCTTCCGACTCAGTTCAGATCGATGCCATTCCGGCAGGTCAGATCGGGGTCATTCCTGGCTTGAAGCATACGAGGACAGGCGACACACTAGTATCGCACAGTGTTGCAAATCCTAAGTCAGGGCCGCCTGCTCCTCTGAACACGCTGCAGCTTCGACCCATCGAGGTCCCTCCTGCAGTATTCTTCTCGAGCGTCGAGCCGCACAGCATGAGCGAGGAGAAGACCGTCAAGAGTGCTTTGGACATACTTGTCCGGGAAGACCCAAGCCTGCAAGTCTCCGAAGACGAAGAATCTGGTCAAACATTGTTAAGCGGCATGGGTGAATTCCACCTCGAAATTGCCCGAGATCGCCTCGTCAACGAGATGAAAGCCAAAGCCGCCATGGGCAAGATCCAAATCGCATACCGAGAATCGATTCTCGCAGCCTCGTCACCCAACATCTACGTCTTCGATAAAGAACAAGGCGGCAAGCAAGGCCGAGCTTCCTGCATCGCTCACGTCGAGCCCCTCACCGACAACACCACCCACGTCCCTCCCCTCGAAGACGAATACGCATACTCATCCTACGAAGACGGCAACCGAATCACAATCTCCCTCAAACCAATCGCCGACGACGCCACCGAACCCGATCCCTCGGACAGCGGTGACCTCCCCCCCCACCTCAGCATCCCCCTCCTCCACTCCGCCCTCAAAAACGGCGCCCTCGCCGCCCTAAGCCGCGGCATCAACTACGCCTTCCAACTCCACAACACCCACGTCCTCCTAACCCTCGACCCGAAAACCCACATCTTCGGCCCCGAAACCACGCCCGCCGCCCTCTCCTCCGCCGCCCGGCTCGCCACAAAAGCCGCGCTCAAAGCGACAGCTTTGGAAAACGGATCGGCGCTCATGGAGCTAGTAATGAACGTGACCGTCAGCGTCGACGAAGCCAGCCTCGGCGCCGTGGTCAACGACATCTCCTCCTCGCGCGGCGGCCACATAATGTCTCTCGACGACGCGGGCGTCACTTCCGGTCCCACTGTAAACTCGATCATGGACCCCCTTCCCCGCATAGACGTAAGCAAAGTCTACATCCCTCCGGACCCCTTTGGCTCTTCTTCGGCTTCTTCTTCTTCTCAGGCGCGAGAAGAGGAGGGTGGAGCGGTGGATGGGAGCAGGCAGCGGAATATCACAGCAAGGGTGCCGTTGAAGGAGATGGTGGGGTATTTGAAGCATTTGAGGAGTTTGACGGGGGGTAGGGGCACGTTTTTTATGAGTGCTGATCGGTTTGAGAGGGTCGTGGGGCAGCGGGAGAAGGTGCTGCTGAAGGAGTTGAGGGGGTTCTGATAAGGCGTGATGCGGATCGCTGGATGGATGGATGGGTGGGTTTAATAGGAGGGTTTGACACCAACACCGTATCATAAAATTATAATGATACACTTCCATTTTCATCTTAACGTCTATACCCAATGCATGATCCCAAAAAATCCCGGCCATTACCAATCACCCCATCCCTCATCCTTCCCTCCACTCCCACCACCACCACCTTTCCTCATCGCCGCCGTCCCAATCGCACCGCTCGACCCCTTCTTCTCCGCCCCCGCATCCCCAAACGAATCCCAGAAATCCCTCCGTTCCGGCTCAACTGCCGCCCTCGACCTAGCCGCACCACCCGACCCAGCACTCCCCGTATCCTCCACGAAGTGATTGAAGCGGTCCGCGGCGCCTTTGGTACCCGTTTGGATGGTTTTAGCTGCTTGGGCGGCGGTGAGGCGGGCGGTGGTCGCAAGGTCTGCTTCTGCTATCTGTGAAGAGTCTGATAAGATGATAGGGTCATGGGAACACGAGTTGAAAAAAAAAAAGAAAAAGAACGTTGGCTGTAGGAGGAGGATGAGGAGGAGGAGGAGAGCGTACCTTTTGGGCAGTAGGTTGTATCCACCCATCATTAACCGTCTTGGCCCCCTTGCCCACCGTACTCGTAAACCAGCCAAACCCCTTCGACAGCGCCGCCACCGGATCCTTCTGGAAGTCGTCCACGCCCGGCAACGCCCCACCGCTTCCCTCCCGCGACGTCGTCGTCGACGCAGCCGGCTCGCTGCCAAACCCACCATACTTGCCCCCCTGACTCGGCGCCAGCCCTTCCGGCCTCGCCGCATTCTCATTCCCCTTTCTAGCAAAAAAGTCTTCATTTTGCGCCTTCTGTGGCCGTTGCTGTTGTGCTCCCGCCGCACCAGCGACCGAGGACGCCGACGTACGCGCCGTCGAAGCATCCACACCGCGCGACTCCATCTTCTTGCGCTCCTTAACCAGCATGCCCGAAAACTCGCGTCCCTCGACCTTACACCCCAAGCGCTCCTTGTATTCCTCCCCCACGTCGCCTCCGTATCTCTCACCCACCAACGCCATCGCGTCGCCGTCCCCTCCCTGCCCCGGCTTCCCCCACTTCTGTCCGCTCTTGCTCTCCCAGAATTCCTTCCAGTTGTTGTTACCGCCCAATTCCATCCGGCTGATTTCGGCGGGTTTGAACGAGTCCATCTGTATCGAGCGTACGAAGGAGATGTGGACTCCCAGGCCGCGGTGCAGGCCGGCGCACGTGAGGCAGATGAAGGTGCCGAATTTGGGAGATGCCCATTGCGGGGAGGGGGCCGAGCAGTCTATACAGCTTGTGTTTCCGGGACGCTTTTGTAAGGTTGCGAGCTGCAGAGGATCAATTAAGAGAGACTGATATTGGTAGGAAGGAGGAGGGGCACCTTGGTCTTGGTCTCGGGGTCGACTTCCCACATTTTCTGGACGTTGTATGGGCAAATGGGATACGCAAAGTACTTTGCTAAGTATATTTCATTGTCGATTGGGGTAATTGGAGGTCTAATGCTCGCTGTTGGCTCATAAAATGGATTGTAGTTGGAATGAAGGGCACACGAGAGGAAGGCGTGGAAGGATACTTTATCTCCTTATCGATAAGCGCGCTAGCTCCAGAGGCCCCTTTTTTCAATGGGCCAACTGGCACATGCATTGCATACGATTTGAAAGTGACTTCGAATTTGCATTAAATGTTATAGAAACTTTTCTGTTTTCCACCACCTAGTCTACTATCTTATGCTAGAATACAGTAGGTGCGGATGACCAGAGTCAGGAAAACGTTTCGTGATGGTAGTACAATGAACAGTATCTTCGTTAATGCGGCCACATCGAGCTTCTAAACCACCTCGCAGAAAAGAAAACTGGTCGCTCTAAATGCATGTAAGAGTTTTTGATACTGAGAGCGCGACCCAAATTCCCTCGCCATGTTCGTGCGAGCATCCGATGTGAACGAAGATGGTGAGATCGATGTAAACAACGAAGCAACGCACTTCTGTGCAGGGCCAGATTAGGCAGCTTCATTCGCAGGAGGATCGTTGGCTTGGACTACTCCGTTTTCGGTGAGTGGAGCGGTACCCGCTGCCTCGGGGTCGACATCCTCCTTGCCAGGGCTGTCGATGGCGACCTTGACCGCAATCTCGCGGCCTTCCACCTCCTTGCCGTTCATTTCACTGACAGCCTTCTGCTGCAGCTCTTCGGATCCAAGAGAGACGAAGCCAAAGCCACGGCCCTTGCGCGGCTCGTTGCGGGCCTGGAGCTTCTTCACCATGTAGCGAGCGATAGGGCGAAGAGCGATCTTGGCGGCGGTTGGGTTGTAGGCAGAGAAGAGTTCCTTTAGCTACATCGGACGCGTCAGTAGGCTTCAGTAAATAAACAGGGGGCCAGGTCTGGCTTACCTTTTCTTCACTGAGGTCATAGGGGAGATTAGCCACCATGACCTTGTTCTTCGATGGAATTCCATCCTCAGGCGGGCCGCGCTGACGGGGTTGACGAGGAGCACGAGCCTTTTCTTCCGCTCCATTAGCTGCGGGTGCACCCTCGTTAGTGGTCTCGGTCAAAGGCACGGCCTGGCCTGGGACGTTTGTATCTTCCCCAGCGTTTGCTTGGCGCTAAATATTGCTTGCGTCAGCTTCAATGTCGAGAGTTTGATCGGTATGGCAGCTTACGTTTCGGCCACCACGACTAGCACGTCCACCTCGAGCACGGCCACGACCACGACCACGGCCCGAGTTCCTACGGCGGCCCTCTCCACCACTTAGGCCCTCACCACCACTCGCAGCGGCGGCCTGCTTCTCGGCAGCGGTCTCGGGCTTGCGAGCTAGCTGCACGGAGACCTTACGGTCGAGGATGAACTTGCCAGCAAGGTCGGCGATGGCTTTCTGAGCTTCTTCTGCGGTCGAGAGGTCGACAAAGGCGTAGCCAACAGGTCGGGTGGTACGAGGATTGGTGGGGATGGAGGTGGTCTCGCTTGGTGTGCGTATTAGCATATTGAGTCAGAGAACATAAACGATATGAGCATACACTGAGAAGCCGGTGAAGAAGGACTTGAGTTCCCCCTCAGAGGTCGCATAGGCGAGGTTTCCGATGTAAAGACGACGACCTTCAGCAGCTGCGGCGAGGACTGCCTCATTCTCGGCAGCGTTGATGGGCTCCCCACCGGAGACATTGTTTGCTCCTTCTGGTGCAAGTGGAGCAATGGAGGTGGCGGCCATATTCTCGGTGATGTTGTCAACGGCAGACATATTGAGATTGAGAGCTTGAAGTGAGCTTGAAACTGCTGGTAGGCTTGTTGGATTGAGGAAAGGCGAGGTTGAGGATGCCTTTGAGGAAATGACTTGACGAGGGGGATGAGGGTAGCTCAAGCGTGCCCGAATCAAGGTGTGAGGAAAGTAGAGAGAAGCGTTTGTTGTCGGTGGACAGAGTGTTGTCTTTGATGGAGGAAGGAAGGAGGTTTCACAAAGCACAAGAAGAAGAGAAGAAAAATGTCAGGAAGCGACGGTAGTAATTTGCACTAAGCCGGATCAAGTAAGGTACTGGTGTGGACCCTTCATGCAGCATTCACTGCTAAGTCTTCACTGCAACCAGAATTGCAAGATTAGCGAGAATGAATCATATCACTCTTGTCCGCTTCACTTTTATCATTAAGAGTCTCAAAGTACAATCTGGTATAACGGACTGTTTCTATACAACATAACCCCTCTTTCATGTCACTGATTGTGAATATCAATCGCGGCGGCGTTACAACAGTGGCAAAGAGCACGAGATCAATACTGCAGGCAATCAGGGGCTGAGGGACCAAATGTTGGCGACAGCCTCATCCAGTGGATTGATGACACTTTTATATGTACACCAGGCTTTACATGTGGCTGTTTGCCTCACATATTCACGAGCTATTTTTTCTTTTCTTTTCTCATGAGGTGGCAAATGCTAGTGTTTGCTGTCACTTCCTCTCTATTGGGCTACGCTAAACGCAAATCGCCTGTCAAATGCAGGACAGGTCAGCTCTGGTCGCATATGGTTCAGAGACTGGCAACGCATATGATTATGCTGAAGAATTGGGACGTATGCTTGAGCGTATCTATTTCTGGACCCATGTATCCAAATTAGATGCAATAGACACGGCAAGCAGACCAACAGAGGGAAGTCCATGAATACAGATGCTGACGCAAGCCAGTCGTCGCTGCGGAACTATTCTTTTGTAATCGTAGTCGTCTCGACCACAGGCCAAGGCGATCTACCCATTAATGCGAGGCTCTTTTGGAAGAGCTTACTCCGTAGGAAATTGCCACCTTCCTATCTCGAAGGAGTACCGTTGACAACCTTTGGCTTGGGAGATAGCTCTTACCCTAAGTCTGTGGTCAACTAAATAGGTATTTCTGTGGCAGGGTTGACTCGTTGCTAGATTCAATTGGGCCGCTCGAAAAATACACAAGAGGCTAATCCAGTTAGGAGCAAAAGAGGCACATCCTCGAGGTGAAGCCGACGAACAACATGAAGAAGGGTCAACACTTCCATTTATTTGTGTGCCAAAGAGTACCGGCTAATTCTCAGTGAAGGCTCGATGCTAGCTTCGTTCCTTGGTCCGACGACCTCCGCCATCACCTTCTGACCAAGTATCCATTGGCGGAGGGTGTAAGTCCCGTCTCAGAGCACGTTCTGTTGGAGCCAAAGTGGACTCTCGTTCTGCATCAAGATGCACCCAATGGTTCCGTGAAGCTGCAAGCCAATGGCCGCGATGACCGACCTTCCTCTGCCGATGATTGGCGAGAACCGAAGTACGAGACCGAAGCAGTGACACCCGCTAGGATGGCAACCGCTGCCGCCTCCGTCACCCAATATCTGGGTGTAACGCTGGAGGAGAATCGACGCGTGACTCCTAGCACACACTGGCAAGATGTACGTCATTTAGAGTTCAGCAGTGACCAAATAGCGGCCTATGGGCCGGGAGACGTCCTTACCATCTTCCCCAAGAACTCCTCAGAAGACGTTGATCAGCTACTGCAACGCATGGGGTGGACTGGCACTGCAGATAAGCCAATCCACTTTACTCCCACCAAAACTATCGTACAAGGAGCATTTTATCCACTACCTCCAATATTCTTGTCAGGACCAAGCACAACCCTTCGAACACTTCTGACCGAGCACCTCGACCTCACTGCCATACCACGTCGCTCCTTTTTCTCCCTTATAGCCCATTTCACAGACGACCAGTTTCACAAAGACAGACTGCTAGAGTTTACAAAGCCAGAATACATAGACGAATTATACGACTACACCTCAAGGCCACGGCGTAGTATATTAGAAGTCCTACAAGAATTCGAGTCTGTTAAGATTCCTTGGCAGTGGGCCGCCAACATTCTTCCAGAGCTGCGCGGACGGCAATTCAGTATTGCAAGCGGCGGCCAACTGAAACAGAGTCCGGATGGATCAGCAAGATTCGAGCTTCTGGTTGCGATTGTCAAGTATAGGACTGTTATCAAGAAGATCAGAGAGGGCGTATGTACCCGATATCTTGCTCACCTGCCCCCAGGGACGAAGCTCCGTGTCGGACTGCAGAAAGGCGGCTTAGCCATCACAAAAGCCGAAGCTCAGCGGCCAGTAATCATGATTGGGCCTGGGACAGGCGTTGCGCCCATGCGCTCTCTAATCTGGGAGAGATTGCAATGGGCAAAAGAAAGAGGCATCGAAGAGGACCAAACCATCAAGGCTTGTACCAATGATCCAGCGCAAATTGGACACAGCACCCTATTCTTCGGCTGTCGCAGCCAAGCCACCGACTACTTCTACCAAGACGAATGGCAAGACCTGCAACAGCTCATGCCGTTGACCGTCCTTCCCGCCTTTTCGCGTGATCAAGATCACAAAGTGTACGTGCAAGACCTCATCAGACAGCATTCGGATTTTGTCTACCGCCAGCTTCATAATGGTGGGGGGCTGGTGTATGTATGTGGATCATCGGGTAAAATGCCGAAAGCGGTACGCGCTGCGCTCGTTGATGTTTTTAGGGAGCGTGGGTGTATGGAGCAGAGGGATGCAGAGGGCTTTTTGGAGGCTATGGAGAAGCAGGGGAGGTATAAGCAGGAGACTTGGTAGTGTACATCGAGTTTCGAGCCAGCAGAAGTGGCGTTAGACACGCTTTGCTTATGAGAACAGCATATTTTCTTTTCGGTTAGCTGCCGATGATAGTCATGGAGTCCCGTCACCAATTTTGTAAGCCATGAGCTATAATTTTTTACTATTAGTCCCCTGAATCGGGAATTCGAAGCCATCTGATTCACATGGGTGGCGGGAGTACGCATTGAGATAAATATGCAGAGGCGGGCTGACAAAATACAGACATCTCAAATCCCTTCGGAATGCCATCAAGTCTCAGCGTCGCTTCTCCAACGCCTCTTTAACTATCCGGATTAACTCTTCCATTTCCGTCTGCTCAGCCATCCCGAGCGCTGTCACCCCTCCCTTCCCCTCGACCCTCGGATCAGCCCCATGCCCCAACAGCCACCGTACCTTCTCCACCTGCCCCTGCCTAATAGCATAGAACAACGGTGACCCCACAGCCTGAAATCCCCTGGCCTGATCACTTCCATTGACATCGACGCCTTTCCCAACCAAGTACTCCATCATTGGAATCCTCCCTGAATCTTCCTGGCCAGCTGCCGCCATATGCAATGGCTGGCTATTCTCAATCTTCGCGCCGTATTCGAGCAAGAGATCGAAGACCTCAGGCGTGGCGACAGAAGCCGCGCAATTGAGAGTAGAGCTAGAATTTGTAACGGGTGCGGAATCCGGTTGGGGATTGAATGGTGGACCCAGATTTGGATCTGCGCCATGTTCGAGGAGCCATTTGATCAGCGCTTCGTTTTTCACGAGCGCTGATAACGCAGTCTGCCCACCCATTACTGAACCATTAATGTCCCAACCGCACTCTACCAGCAACTCGAGGATAGGCAAGCACTCTCCTTTCACGGCCGCCATGGCAATCGATGGGGTGATGGTTGCGCCGCGGGAGAGGAGGAAACGGGCGACCGGCAGCTGTTTGCTGATGATTGAGGTAAGGAGACCGTGATTGAGGTAGTATTGGGTATTGGGGTAGTGGTCGTCTCCTGTTGCGAGAATAGCAACTGTATCGATGTTGCCGTTTAAGCAGGCTTCGGCGAAGGCGTGGAGGGAGGCTGCGGTTGTGGGTTCGATGGAAGGGTTCGCCCCGTTTGGGGAAGCGAAGTATTGAGTCATGGGGCGGCCTGGTTGCATTGTTAGGAATGGGCGTCGCTGATGCTTTGGAGTAATCGAAGAGGTAGTATTGACGGTTGTCGAGCTGTTTTTGCAAGTCGAAGCGAGGAGCTGGAGGCTAGCGCGTGCTGCGCAGCGACCAACGCAGTCACATTGCGGCGTAATTTGGCAGGATGCGCGTTGCAAGGTGCAAGAACGACAGCTCGAGCAAACGAGCAGCGGATAAGATTACAGGAGGGTAAAGGTAGGTTGGATGTGTAAGCCTGACAATGGAGCGTGATGATGCGCGCCTAAATAGCCGAGGCTTCCCCAAGACTACCATGTTCAGAATGTCACCTCTCATCCTTCCCCTCTAGCACTCACAATGCCTACACCTTTAAAAATCCTGGTCCCTGTCAAGAGGGTCATCGACTATGCGGTCAGTCCTTTACCCCTTCTTCCCCCCTCAATCGCCCTTCCATATGCGCGATTCCAATTCCCTCCGCAATCCCACTGACCCCCCTCTCCCTCCAGGTCAAGCCCCGCGTCAACAAGGCCCGCACAGCCGTCGAGACCCAAGGCGTCAAACACTCCATGAACCCATTCGACGAACTCTCCATCGAAGCCGCCGTCCAGATGCGGGAACGTAAGAACCCGCCCGTCGACGACATTCTCGCAATCTCCGCCGGCCCCGCAAAATGCGTCGATGTCCTACGGACCGCAATGGCAATGGGAGCAGATCGCTCAATACACGTCGAAATACCCGACGCAGGGCAAGGACAAGCAGAACTCGAGCCACTAGGTGTCGCGAAGCTTTTGGCAAAAGTAGTAGCGGAGGAAGGGCGGAATTTGGTGATATTGGGGAAGCAATCAATTGACGACGATTCGAATCAGACGGGGCAGATGCTAGCGGGGCTTCTGGGATGGGGCCAGGGGACGCAAGCGTCGAAGATTGAATTTGATGACAATGATAGGGTGACTGTGACGCGGGAGGTAGATGGAGGGGTGGAGACGGTGCGGTTTCCGTTGCCGGGGATTATAACCACGGATTTACGCTTGAATGAGCCGCGGTATGCGAGTTTGCCGAATATTATGAAGGCGAAGAAGAAGAAGCTGGAGAAGAAGACGTTGAGTGATTATGGGGTGGATGAGGGGAGGAGGTTAACGAGTGTGAAGGTCGAGGGTAAGTGCTGTCTCTCTATACCTTGATTTCTGGCGTTTCTACCGCTCTTCACCCTACTCTTGTGGTTATGAGCTGGCTTTTGGAATTCTGCGTTGCCCAAGCAGGTACTGACCACAGCATGTGCAGAACCACCACCGAGAAAAGGAGGAGGTAAAGTCGAGGATGTAGATGGTATGATAGCGAAGCTAAAGGAACTTGGGGCTATTTAGATACAGTCACATATATATTACATTAATTCTATGTAGATACTTAGTAGTATTCATGGGCAAGCACTCAACTACTGGCCCAATCTTGGCATCTACATATCATGGTGTTGGAGCATATAATGCCCATACGTAGCTTAACCCAAAGGCTGCTGTGCGGTGGTCATAACCCCAGTGTCCGCCGAATAGCCGGCTAAGCTACTGTTCATCCCTCAAATCTTCATGCAAGCTATAGTAGATATCTGGCAAATTACAATCATCTCATCCTCGATATTCTTCAGATCAGCCTGTATCGTTCTGTATAAATTGAGCTGGGACGGATGTTGAGGCAGATTCAAGGGTCAGGCAACCAATCAGTACGTTGGCGTCGAATTGGTCGATTGTCTCAGTATATTCCCACCTTATATTCAATGCCATGCTCGCATGGGCTCTTCTATCAAGCATGCCGCAGTATCCAGGGTTGCTCTATTCGTCTCTCAAATATCTATAACCGTCGAATAACACTATCCTACCGCTCAATCCACCCACGAGGCAGCAGCTGCAAAGCCTCGATACTCTCCAAATCCCGACCAACCACCCGCTTGCGAGCATTCGACTTGACCAAAGCCATCTTTTCCATGGTAATCAGATTCAATGAACCCTCCATTGCAGTAATAATGCGTTCATGGTTGGAGGGTGGGTGGCCGTATTCGGGCGTGGAAGTACTGGGGGCTGGAACTTTAGATACGGGCCCTGCGAGGATATTAGCCACCGGTATAAGTACAATGACGGGGTAACTTGCCCTTGGTCATAGTAGAAGATGCAGAGTTCCCCGCCTCACGCGCCTCTTCTTCCATAGAGCGGGCAATGCTCACAAATTTCTGGAATGCGTGGGTCTGGTCGTCAATGGCAATTCCGTAGTTGATTTCCAGCGATTCGACAATGCCTATGAGCTCAGTGATGACTTTGTCCTTCACTTTCATTTGCTTCTGCATTTCCTCGGTAGAAACGCGTAGTTTGCCATCGGATTGGCCAGAAGCTGCAGAGGCGTTGGGATTGTTGGGGCTGTGACCACCGAAATGTTGAGGGCTAGAGCCATTGCCGCCCAAGCCGCCATAGCTACCACCCTTGCCGTGATTACCGCCAATGCTGTTATGGCCTCCCATGCCGTGATGAGTCCAGCCGCTCTTATGCCGAGCAGCAGGGTCAGGGGGCACGAAGTGGCCACCCATCTGGCGAGGAGAGCGGCTAAAGTGCTGTTGAATAGGCTGTTCGAATGCCCCAATGCCAGTAGACAAGTTATCGTAGGAATCAGCAGGACCAGGAGACATGGGATCGTCAGGATGAGCGCGATTGCAGTCAGCGGCCGGTTCAGCAAAGCTGGATGCCTCTGTCCTGACCCTGTCTGCGGGCTCTAACTGTTCAGCTTTGGCTGATGTTTGAACAGGGGATAGTGCGGCTCTGTGATGGATGCGTTTGATTTGTTCCTGAATTTGGGGACCAAGATCAGCTGAGTGGGCTCGATGGTGACCCCTCCAATCATTGTAGACCGGATGAGGATTTTTCGCGTTGTTGCCCGCTACTGCTGGGCCTAATTGGCATTAGCGTGATTATAATATCGGCTTTTCAGGGTGAGATTTGAAAAGAGGCCTCAGTGAAATGGAAATGTGTTAGAAGGGAAACTCACAGCCTCGCTGAAGCTGAATCGGCGGTTCTGCAAGCCTTCCAGTATCAAAATGGGAGTAGAGACACTTGTGATCAGGTAATCTGCAGCCCTTGTTGGCCCAGTACCAGCAAGTCAGGTGTTTTACCGACCTCGGTTGCGCAGCCTTGAATTCTTCCCTTGAGGCTAGCGTGTCAACATTGTTGAAGTGCGGTTGGCTGGTGGACGTCTGTAGGAACGACGTCGATGTAATTGGCGGATATTCAAGGCCCCAGCCTGGCTGGTGCTGCAGGTTACCGTGCACTGAGGGGAAGCGGTCACCTGAAAATTCAGCTGTCATTTCCGATGAACGGGGTGGACGCCCTGGTATCCGAAGAAGCTGTCCAGGATATAATGCCGAACGGAATTCAGGTCTAAATCCACTTGCAGCGGGATCGAGGCCGGGACCCCTTTCATGACCAGGTCTGCTGATAGACTGCTTTGGAGAGTTATGGTTATCTGCAGTGGTGTTGAGGGAGAAGTCATTTGCACAACTGGATCCATGGATCCGGCCGAAGGTCTCATAAGGGCTATAGGATGAAAAGGTCTCAGATCTGGCGGGTAGGTTGTTTGTGGTTGCGTTGGAAAAAGGATCATCTGCGAGAATTCGAGGGGTTGAAAGGGAATCATAAGCCATTCTGAACTATATTCGTATACTATAATGTCTTGTTAGTATTTATATACTGATTCTATGTCGGTTTTCTGTAGCGACAAGGATACAGAAGTGAGATACAACTCATACTTCACGCCAAATGTCTCTAGGGTTTGATAGCGGTTCTACTTACTGTGCAGTATTCCAAAAGACCCTATACCAACGCCATACGCATTCAATCCAACCGAATAGCATTAATAGAGTAGGTCTGCAAGTGTGGTGTTTGAACGATCAAGTGTTAAGATATCGACTTCATCCCGGCGTCAGATCATTAATATATTAGCGCCATCTTCCTAGCCGAGTGGGATACTATACAACGGGGGCTATGCTCAATTCACTGGCTCTTCTGTTCAATCAAGAGTAGCGTCCTTTGACAAACAATGTCTTGAGAACAAAGCCACGTCACTACCCGAGTCACCACTTTCCTGGCCGGCTTAATATGCATTATCAAGCAGAGATTCTGAAGAATGTTCGAGGTTTGCAGTGACTCAAGCTGTTGTAAAGGAAATACGCAAAGTCTATGAAATCCACACTCACTCAGCCAGCAACTTTAGCCGCATGACTTGGTACAAGACCAAGGCTCTTTGCTTCAGCGTTGACGACTTGAAAAATGTCATTCCCAAGGTCCTTTTCCCCTTTCTCTGGTGTCCATTCAAGCAGCTTGCGAGCCCGAATGGCACGATACCTTGAATTTGCGCCCCATAGCACTGAACCCCACCAAGCCAAGCCATCCGCCTCTTTCTCAGAGATCGATAAAACCTGATCGGAAGGAATTAAGCCTAGCTTATTCGCAGCTTCTGCTATTGCCTGAGAGATGTGCCCCCAGACAAGCTCCCCGTTCTCCGCAAAATAGTACCCTTCTTTCCCCCAGGTTGCCTTTCCGCCTCCCTCAACCGCAGCCTCAACAAGCTTGAGATAACAGTCGCTGAGGTCTTGGACGCAAACGTGCGGTCCGCGATTTTGCCCTTCTCCAACTTGAAACCCTCTCTTTCCCTCAAGCACGGACCTAGCTAGCTCCGGAATTTGGTGGCTTCTTTGATTCCCAGGTCCTCTTCCTGGCCCATAAATCGTAGGTGGACAGACAATCGCGGTCTTCACCTTGGGACCATCTGCGTTGATGACGTTCTTGTCATTCTTTCGATGGGGGGCGTGGTCAGGTAAGGAGGTAACCTCCTCGATGCCTTCCCAATCATTGTAGATCTTGTTAGACATTTCGCCGTAGGTCTTGCGGTCGATGTCGGCGTAAAAAAGGAGAGCATTGCCGGAGGTGTGAATGTAGAAGCCCGGTCTATCTGCTGCACTGGCTGCGAGTCCTCCCGTGAGAGCATTGACAGCGTTCTCATTGTCGGCATTAGCGCAATCTAGATGAAGCATAATCAGCAGGAGGTTCAGTTATGAGGGTCACACTAGTGTGCTGACGCACTGAGTACAATGTCCGCCTTCTTTGCCTCCTCACTCAGTATATCTCCGTCATCTAGATTACCATAGACAAGGCGAGTTTTTGCGTATTGGCTGGCTACCTGAGCACCTTTGTCGGAGTTGCGGACCAGGCATGCTATTTCGTACTCGGGATGGGCGTGAACGAGGGCATAAAGAGCATCACCACCAATGTACCCTGTAGCACCAAGTCCGTATAACCATCAGTGTTTCGGACGACGTACACTGAACCAAAGATCAGAGCTCACACAAATATTTTAGGTACCATTGCTATTGTTCTCCGGATGCTATTGGTTAGGACAAGTCACATCCCACATCCAACCTTGACACATAAGCTTGTTGCCTAAGCTCCAAGCATCTCTGAATCAAAAGAGATACAAAGTCAGCTTGTGAGAGGATACCGATTTGCTATCACATAAGGTAGGCAGAAGAATGCGCACTTACTGCTGGGAGAAGAGCGGGTGTACTGCGGGCGTTCTGCGGGGGCAATCAGTGGCAGTGAAGCAATCTTTACGCGCTAGCGGCTAAGCCCGAGACGACAATGACTTACTTTACCTTGCCTTATAGTCCATAGACCAGGTTAACACCCATACGTACCATACAGCTTACGACTTTAGATCACCTGGAGACTGCATGATAGACTCTCCTACATCATCACAATAACGATCCTTCTTCATCCACAAAATATTACCTTGTGAAAGAGCTACATCATCAGCTCTACTTTACTCCTTTGCAATACACACCAGTAATTGCTGTCAAGTCGCCCGCTCATGGTCACCACCATAAGACAGTGTGTTGCTGAATAGACGGTGCCGGCCTGAGCCAGATGGCTCCCGGAGGAGGAGGAAAGAGGAAAAGAGGTGACAGGACTTATTCAAACGAGGGCAGAGACGAAGGCTTGAGACCTTCACCTCATCGACCCGGCAACCTGGCGCTTGGGCAGCAGTACAACCAGCAGCAAGGCCAGCAGTCGCAGAATCATGGGAGGGATCAATACGATCAGCGCGGTGGAGGCAGAAGAGGAGGAAGCAGAGGAGGGCGTCGAGGCGGGCCTCAGCGCAGTCCCTTGCACAGTCCGAATCTCATGCCGCTGCAACCACGTGCGAACAATGCATCCCCAAGACCCATGTCACCTTCTATCCCACCGTCGCAGCCTCAGGTGGAGCTAAAGCACGAACAAGCACCGCAGCCTGTAGCGAACAACGCAGCAAATATTCAGATCTCAGAACAACAACAAAACAGGCCTGCACCTTACTACTACGAATACGTTACGGAGGAGAAGATAGGAACATGGGTAGACCACGGAAGGAAAGAGATCCTGGATATAGGTGTCACAGCTCGTACCGAACAGGATGCTCTAACTCTAGGCATACTATACCAGGAGTTGGTCAGATCTGGTCTCGACGGACGTATAAACGCAGCGGAAGCTGGGTCAACGATCAGAGATATAATTAAGGTTAACGAGAACACTGACACCTCTGATACCGCCGCCGACGAGTTTCCTTTCAACGCAAGCTCACTCTTCCTTGATTGTCTTTCGATCTTGACAGAGGCAGCTCCTTCTATTGCGACGCCATCGCTTAGAACCCTCGTTCTGGCTACCGAAATACCTCCTCAACAAATGCGTCGGGAATTAGATAGCACGCTCTTGGAGAACTTTGGAATGATACGGAACACTTTCGTCAGGGTCGGCATTCGCAACACAACCAATCTGCTGTACCGCCAATCAAATTACAATCTACTTCGAGAGGAGACGGAGGGCTACTCAAAACTCATGACTGAGCTTTTTACAACCAGTAGCAACGAGCTACCAACCAGCGAGATTGTCGAAGAAACTTTCGAGCGCGTCAAGGGAATGATTGGAGCGTTCGATCTTGATGTGGGAAGAGTCCTTGACATTACACTCGATGTTTTTGCGGCGGTCCTTGTTAAGCAGTACCGGTTCTTCGTCAAGTACCTCCGAGCAAGCTCATGGTGGCCACATGAGAATTACTTTAAGTCAAACCCTACTGGGGATGTCCTTAGTCCTCTACCAAAGTGGGCTTTACCAGGTGCATCTGGATGGGGATTGAGCGACGGACAGAAAGAAGATTTAGCTACGGCTAAGATTGAGAGAGACAAAGCTTTCTGGCAGAGAAGCAAGGAAGTTGGAATGGGCGCCTACTTCGAGATTGGAGATCGTAGAGCAGAAGGATCAGCCCTTACAGCAGCGGCCACCAACAGTAGCTCCAAGGATTTGTCCCAAGATGATGAAGATCGCAAGTGGATCGAGATCACGAATACTCTACCTCCTCCAGGCAATCAGGTCGCCGCTCAGGTGCTCGGATTCAAACTGCGTTTCTACAGCTCCACTGCACGTGATCCCACCGACGTACTCCCAGTCAACCTCATCTATCTAGCCGCCTTGCTCATCAAGGTCGGTTTCATCTCACTACGGGACCTATATCCTCACATCTGGCCAGAAGACCCAGCAATGGAAGGTGTCAAGGAAGAGAAGATGAAGGAAAAGGCCGAGAAGGAGAAATTGAATCGTCCCGGCGGGGGCGCTAACAATGCGCTGATGGCCGCTGCACCACTTCCAGACGACTCCGTGGACGGTAAGATCAAAGAAGCTGCAAGGATACGTGAGCTTGAAGCTGCTCGAAGAAGCACAGCCAAAAATGATCTTACAGCTGAGAGATCTACACCAGCTGCGCAACTAGAAGAAAAAGCGGAAGATCTTCCAGAGCCAGCTGAACAGAAAGTTCAATTGTTGAAGAGCTTACTCTGTATCGGTGCTCTGCCTGAAGCTCTCTACATGCTTGGCCGCTTTCCCTGGCTTCCGGACGCTTTCCCGGAACTGCCTGAACACATTCACCGCATACTACATCATTCTCTTAACAAAGTATACGAGCCTTTACGGCCCCTCAAAGACCAGGCGGGCCTGCGAGAGCAGCAGAAAGTACCAGACCCTGATCAAGCCGGAGTAGGAAAAGGCGAAGTCAAGCTCATCGACGCGCCTGCGCGTAAGACCATGCGCTGGGCACAGCTGGACAAAGAGGATACGAATGAAGCAATTGATTACAAGTTCTATTGGGATGACTGGGCTGATAACATCCCCGTATGTCAGACAGTCGATGATGTCTTCGTTCTATGTTCCACACTACTCAACTACACTGGGGTGAAGATCGGTCAAGATAGCTCGCTTCTGATCAAGCTGGCCCGGATTGGTAGCCATTCGTTGGCCATTGACACCTCGAACGCAAACATAGCTCGTTGGGTTGACCTATCGAAACGACTTCTTGTGCCGGCTCTGTCATTCACGAAATGCAATCCTGGGGTAGTCAACGAAGTCTTCGAACTAATCAAAAATTTCTCGACACCCACTCGATACAGCATTTACGCTGAGTGGTACCAAGGACAGACCTCGCGATCGCCCGACATCAAGTCGGCCTTCGACCAGGCAAAAGCCGAGACAAAAGATGTTCTCAAGCGCATCAGCAAGACCACGATCAAGCCCATGGCACGAGCTTTGGCAAAGGTGGCGTATGCATCCCCGGGAATTGTCTTTTCTGTTGCCATTGCTCAGCTCGAATCGTACGAAAACATTGTGGACGCTGTGGTCGAATGTGCACGATACTTTACGTATCTGGCATACGATGTGCTCACGTGGTCTCTAATGAGCGCTCTTGGAGGTACGGGAAGGAATAGGGTCCAGGCCGATGGCATGCTCACAAGTAAATGGCTGGCAGCATTGTCTTTGTTCGCTGGCAAGGTCTTCAAGCGCTATTCTGTCATGAATCCCACACCCATCGTTCAATACGTTGCCGACCAGCTCCGCAAAGGCAACTCGACTGACCTTATCATTCTTGAAGAAGTCACCAAGTCCATGGCTGGCATCTTGTCCGACGCCAATCTCAATGATGCCCAGGTCTGGGCAATGGCCGGCCGGGACCTTCTGCAAGCGCAGACCATATTGCAGCTGCATGATCGGCGGCACGAGTCGAAGATCACCGCGAAGCGACTCATGAAATCACTGACGGACTCAAGAATGGCTGGCCAAATCATAGTCTCTTTAGCCCAGGAACGGCAGACAGGTATCTTCAGGATTGAAGAGCAAAATGCCCATCCAAAACTGCTAGGCAACCTTTTCGATCAGCTTCATCGAATACTCACTCAGTACATAGAGCTTCTAAGAAGTAACATGTCCGTCAAAGAGTTCGATATCTACGTACCAGGAGTATCCGAGCTTGTGAATGCGTTTGGTATTGAACCTAGCATAGCTTTTTGGATTAGTCGACCAAGCATTGCTGCAGCTATCGCTGACTATGACGCCAAGCACGGAAAGCGAAACTCGGATGCCAAAAAGCCACCTGTGAAAGAAATCAAGGCAGATGCGGCCAAGTCAGAGGATGGTGTTCTCGGAGAAGAAATAGCATCTAACGCAGTCAAGGTTTCGGTAGAGGATCAAATGGACGTGTCCGCAGCAGCAGCGAATGGAGATTCGGACAAAGAAAATACTGATCTCGAAATGAAAGACGAGAATGACAGCACACCAGCAATTTCCTCTCCACCTTTGCCGAAAGTCAATCCAACACATTGGCCGTGGCACCCTGTCCTTCAGGAAGTCATGGAAGCCATCCATCCAGTCTTGCCCAAAGAGACCTGGGAAATCTTGAGCCAGCCATTCTACGTGACTTTCTGGCAGCTATCGCTTCCAGACATGCATGTTCCATTACCAAGCTACAATGATGAGATAAATCGGCTGAAAAAGAAGGTGTCGGCCATCAGTAGCGATCGGTCAGACATCAGCATACTAGGCACCCAGAGGAAGGATAGGGAAAAGAAGGCTTTGAGTGAACTACAAGACCGCCTAAGAGATGAGTCTGGAACCTGTGTACAAGTCTATCAGCAGATGAGAATGCGTCTTCAGAAAGAAAAGGAACACTGGTTTGTTGGGCTTTGGGGCAAGTGGGATGCACTCAACGTTGCATTAATTGAGCACTGCTTCTTTCCGCGAATCGTGCTTTCACCAGTTGATGCCATGTATACCTTCAAGATGTTGAAGTATCTGCATTCATCAGGAACACCTAACTTCAGGACAATGGGTGTTTACGATCAATTTTTCAAAGAGAAGAGGCTGACGTCTATGATGTTCTTATGTACCGCTAAAGAGGCTGAGTGTTTGGGTCGCTTCTTTAATGAGATCCTTCGAGATCTCAGTCGATGGCACGCGGAGAAGTCGACCTTTGAGAGAGAGGCTTTTGGCCCGAACAAAAATCTCCCTGGATTTTCGAAGAAGATGTCAAATGAGAAGGAAATTGTTTCTTTCTATGAATATGAAGAATTCCGCAGGGTACTCTTGAAGTGGCACCGAAGCCTAAATGGTGCTTTAAAGACCTGCATTGGCAGTGGAGAGTACATGCACATTCGGAATGCGATCAACATTCTCAACAACGTCCATCAACACTTTCCAGCTGTGAATTGGATGGGTCAAAGTCAGCTCACCAGTATCGGAGAGCTGAGCAAATCAGAAACCCGAGAAGACTTGAAAGTTGCAGCCACCTCTTTGATAGGTGCTCTGAAGAGACGCGAAAAAGACTGGGTGCTCCCACAGGCTTTCAATTTGGTAAGTACCAGCTCTCTCAATTAAATATAGACGGACGCTGACATTACGAAGACCGAAAGCGGCGCTGCGACCAACGGAGTCAGATCTACATCAACAAAACCATCCACGCCACATCCAGAAAGTGATGCAGCTAGGACACTGAATCCAAAAGCCCCCGATTTCCAGCCAAACTCTCGCCCGGCGTAAGTCTCATGTTTATTGAACGCTCTCATCACAATTTTCTGATTACAAGATTCTAGAGTGAATGGCGTGCCGAAGATGGTTAGGACAGCTTCTGGAAAGCTTGAAGTCGAAGACGGTGAGATCGAAGACGCCAAAATGACAGACAATCCAGCCAGTGAGGGTGGGAGTTCAAACTCCCAGCAGCTACCGAAGCAAGAGTTAGTAGGGCTCCCTGAAACATCAGCGGATTCAGCGCCTCCCGCAGAGATAATGAAGAGCTCGGATGTCTCGCGGCAAGATTCTCCAGCACCCAGTGCAAACCAAACCCTACGGCCAGCTGCCACTAGCTCTTCAGTACCTCCACGACCGGAAACTAGACCAACGGCACCTTCCGCCCAAGCTCCGGTTCCTAATCGACCAGATTTGAATCGCAGTGCATCTTCATACAATACGACTGGGCCTATTCAGCATGGTCTTCCCAACAAGCCCGAGGCTCACGCGTCAAGGGTTGGAGATCACCGCATGCCGTCACGGTCCGATGGACGTGGACTTCATGAGAATCCAAGAGAATCTCGCTTTCCTGAGCGGGGTGGAGCTGATAGGTCCAGAGACGTACTTCGTGATAGGGGGCCGGAGCGCTCTGCTTCGGGATCCTACTCACAAAGTCACGAGAGAGTTAACGAGAGGCCCAACGAGCGGGCACCCCTAGTTGACAGAGACCGTATGAACCTACGCCATGGCAATGAAAAGGCGCCTCCTAATCGAGTTGGTGTTGATGACGGATACGATGGATCGTATGCTAGAGATGCGAGACAGCCACCTCGTGATGATAGACTGGACCGGCCTTTAAACGACCGGCTATTTACGGAACAGCAATATAATCGTCGAGACGCAGAGACCCCTATGCAAGGCATTAGAGACGGCGCGATGCCACCACCGCGGTCGAACATTCCTCAACATCCGGACAGGGCTGCTCTTATTCAGGGCAATCAGAGTGCTGGTCGAGGGATACCTACTAGCAACCCTCCTGACCGTCGCGCTGAGCCCTCGAGACACGACAGCTATTCACATCCAGGACGAAGCTCCCGAGGACCATCACCAAAGCGAGACGATGACCGTCGCAACGCCAGAGACGATAATCTCCGCGAAGAGCTACTGCCAGTGGATGGGCGCCGTGCAGTCGATGAACCTTCACGACTTGGACAGCCAAGATATGAAGACTCCCACGCTCCAACCGGTCCACGGACTAGCCGTCCTTCGGGCATGTTACCGACGAATCCAACTGACAGGTTCAGAGACTCGATGAAGGCATCCACTCTTCTACCAGCAGTCGACTCGAGTCACGGACGTTTAAGCCATGATCCAACCCACAGTGGCAGACAGTCGGAGTCACAATATGGACGGCTCAATTCGAGCACCGACATACCATCCGGTCCTAGATTGGCAAATGGAAACCATCCACCTCCGAACCGGGGTGGACGAAACGTCAGTGCACCACAACCGCACCTCAACACTCAGCAACCTTCACTTGCCGTGCAAGGGTCTACTCCCGCCACTCCGGCACAAGACAGGCAGACGCCAAGTGGACCTTCGATGAGAGGGTCGCCACGTAAGCCACCTCCATTCACCCAACCTATCTCAACATCATCAGCGCCTCCAACACCAGTAGCTCAGAGTCCAGAGACAGCCGGCATTCACCCAGATCGTTTGAAGGCTATCCAAGGGTCGGACGCCGCTACTGCAGAAAGTGCATCTGCAAACCGAGGACCAAGGCAACCTCCGCCGCCAATGGCAATGCCTAACCCAGGCCCACCAAGAGGGCCAAATAATCATCTTCCAAGCCCTATCACACAATCTCCGACCAATCGTGGTCCGCCCACAGGCCCATCATTCTCCAACGATAGGAGAGGAGACAAGCGTTTTGTGGGTCTGCAAAATGTGCTTCAGCAAGCGGGATCACCAGCGGTATCCGAGAGGTCTGGTCAAGGAGCGAGTATTCGCGGTAGAGGGGGCCGCGCAAACAATGTCAACATACCTTCTCCAATCATGCCTGGTCCACCCATTCCAAACCTACCAAGACAGGACGGCCTTACTCCTCGAGGCGATCTCTTTGCTGGACGACCAAACGGTCTATCGAACCCACAGCCAAATGAGGCAGATGTAGCCTATGAGAGAGGTAGCAGACGAGGAGGCCCACGGGACGATGGAGACCGTCGATCTGGCAGACATCGGAGCCGTTCACCAAAGGATAGAGGACCTGCAGCGTCAATGCGGTCACGCGAGGAGGAGGCAATGTATGGCAGAGATGGGACAAGCGAGCGATCCAGGCCTCATGACGCACAACCTGAGAGAGACTTGCGAGGAGGCGGTGGACAGACGGAGAAGAACATCCGTGGGGGGGCTGGCCTTGAAAGGAGAGATTCCCGTGCTGATGAAGCTCCGAGGGAGACGAGAAGATCTGGTCGGGACGAGGGACAGTATCGAGATCGGAGGATGGAGCTTGATCCAAGAGACGGAGGTGATCGAAGAGACGGCAGAGATAGAAGAGATGGCGGTGGAAGCGGAAGAAAACGCGGAAGAGGTGGCGATGAAGGCCAAGGAGAGCGCGGCTTTGCCGATAACAAGAGGCCACGGAGATGATTTGCTGAAGCAGCTGATAAGCTGGAGATATGTAACATCACCACAAGGTATCATCCATAGCGACGGACTGATTTCTTTCCTCTCGACACTTGGGCGGTCTCGGACAGCTATTCCCTTGCTCCAGCAATACCCAGGTAGGGAAGAGGGCCCTGGATGAATGATTTTGGGAGTAGCTTGTTGGAGAGTTTGGAGCGATCATAAATGTTAGAACGCAGGGCATTTCGAGTCGAGGATTGAGCTAAAGTAAGGTACCTTAGTTTACCTACCTATCCAGTTTCACATAGGTTGTAGCTAGATCATGAGCCCAACAATTAGAAGTACCAACTTCCCTTTCATAAGATCTTTTCAATACACGAGACCTGGAGATACTTCTACGATATCGCGATCTTCTTCTCCACACAACTCCACAGATTCCACATTCAGATTCGAGACAAGGGTACCACGTAGATCTTCAGGTCGAGACTTCTGCTGGTCGACGGAAAAGAGCAAGGGATAGAAGCGATCCAACGGCGGACGGGAGCCTTGTTTTGCGCCTTTTTAATATGCGATTGGTAGAGACTATCTTTACAAGATAGTACTACTCCCCTTCTAGTAGAAGTAATGTTTAGTCTCGCTTGAGTCAAGTAGTCTGTTGTTGGAAAGTCGAAATTGCATTGCAAAAGGCACAGGATTTTTACGACACGTGAAAAAATCATCCATCCTTCTCTTTCATCGACGACTCACGAATATATCACGACTCTTAATTTCTTGACGTCGTTGAAGTAATATATACAACTCATCTCTATAATCTTTTACTTAAACTTAAGGAGAACCCTTGAACTCCCGCCGCAATCTACTTGTTGCAGCTTCGCCCGTCTTTCCCACTTCCAACTGTTGAGCATTGGAGGCACAGTGACCACTCTGCAATATTTGGACCAGATCAATTCGTCATCCTTCAATCATTTCTGCATAATCGCCGATCACAGCCATCATCATGGGGCTCACGAGTCGAAAGTTTTCCTTCTCTTCGCTGCGAATTGTAAGCACTTTTTCAAGCCTCAAAGTCTGCGGCGAGACCAACCTAGCCCCGCAGCCGTACCTGCAGTATTTGCTGCAGCCACTTTATCGCGTCACTTGCTTCGCTTTGCGAGTCGTTGAAGCCAGAACAGTAGCTAATAGACGAATAGAAGACTTCTACGCAGGCGACAGAAGCACCCACGGATTATGACATAGATACATCTCCACCCTATAGCCCAACAGCTTCCGAGATGGAGCGGCCGAGCATACAACCTCACATACTGATCGACTTGCGTCATGCATGTGCTATCATAGTGAACGAGACGAACCCCCCAGAGCCAGATGAAGAGCCGGATCACCGAGAAACGTTAAGAAAATTTGATGAGGAGCGCAAGGCCAGACAACAAGCTCAGGCCCGTGTCGGGATACCTCAGAAGATCGATGTCAAGTCGCAACAGTCAGCAGCGAATCGTGCTGAGCAACGTCTGAACGAGAAAGCGCCGGAGGCGAATAACCGTAAGGTGGAGGCGGAGGCTAGGAAGGAGATCGCGAGGAAAGCTGACTCTCGGCTGGGTGCGTCTCAAAAACAACGGTCCCAAATTCGGCAACCAGAGAAGAGAGAAGAGCCTCGACAAGGAAGAGGTACAAAATATGAAACCCGCCGTCCTCGCGAGGATATCCCACTGTTTGGACCGGAAGGCGCGGCTTCCTATACCAGTGCGATCCCCGAGGCTGTAAGCTACGAGGCTTTACACGGCCAGCGAAGACCTTCAGTGACCGGGAGTGCGGCGAAGATCGAATTCCTCCCACCAGTGCATGCCACCATAGTCAACAGTAGCCGATCCAGACCGAAAGAGATTGGCGAGCCGCTTGAGCCAGCCAATACCACAAAATCCAACCACGTCAAGGGCAAGCAAAGAGAATCTGATCTCATCGAGCTATCACCGGTAGCGACAACAAGCAATTTTAAGGGCAAGCAAAATGAATTAAGTGGATCAAAGGAGCCAACACATACTCCAATTTCCGCCGGCCTCAAGGCCACGCTGAGGCAGATGGAGCGGACCGTCCGGCCAACGCGCACGTTGTCGGATAATACCCAGGGAAAGCAGAAGGCAACAGATTCACTGATGGACCGAATTGATCCGAAGCCACCCCAAATCGCAACAACCGAGAATCTTAGAAGCAAGCATAAAGAGGTGGATGACCTTGCTGCTAATAATGTCCCTGACAGTCTTCACTTTCGCCCGAAGACCTCAGCTGCTGCTTGCATAGACTACAGTGGTGGGTCAGGTGAATCAAGCAAATCGACGTCCCGCTCGTATACCGACTACGACAATAAGTTTCCTCGTCCTACCTCGACCGCAGCGACTTCAGCAGCCCTCACTCCTGGCGATGATAGAAAGGCTCCCTCTTTCGACTACAACAGGCGCCCGTCGTATAGTTCTTCTCACCACAGACGCCCATCCGATGAATCCTACCAGGGCGAAGAAAGCGAACAAGTCAAACTTTGGAAACAAAAGAAGCTTTTAATCCAACAAGCCGAGAACAGGTACAATAACAGCGGACGAGCAGCCAGACCGGGTAGCCGAGCATCAAAAAGATCGAGATCTAAACTTCCTTTGAGGGAGGATGGCGACTCGGAATATGAACGACGTTTGAGCAGGGCCAGCAGTATTGGAAGCAGTATAGCCTCTGGGATTAGCAACTACATCAGACCTCGGGCAAGCAACGACAGTCTGCGTTCTGTGTGTACCAATACTTCTAGCTTGTCGCGATCGGTTAGCCGAAGTAGCAGCGTTGGCCGACGCGGCAGTTGGTGGAAAGGAAGTAGCCTGCGGAGGAAGGGCAGTTGGAGCTCCTTCCGTAGCGCGAGGCCTGAGGAAGAAGAGCCGAGAAAGCATAGGAAGAACGGCGGACCCAACCTCAACAGGCCGCTGCCTGCATTGCCCGGTCTTGACCAATACAAAGAGGCTAAGACGCACATCGGACAGCTTATGAAGTCGAGCGGCCGTGGACGCAAGGTAAAGAGAGAAAAAGACGAGTCCGGAGCGAACCCATACGCTCAAGACCAAACGCGCGGCCATGTGAAGAAAGATTCTATCTCCGCGCCCATTGTCTCCAACGATGGCATAGAACGCACCCTTCACCGCTACCGTGGCGCATCTATTGAACATCTACGCGGCCCTGAGGACCTGTCCAAGAAGACTTCTAACAATAACATGCGAGCAGAATCTCCTTACATGAGCTCAACGTCACAGACCCGTCAGAAGAAAACCTCTGATCGACCAGAGTCTCCCTATTCTCGGTCTCATACACGGCAAGAAGATCCATACAGCCCCTCTTGCTCCAAACGTTCCGATCCCGCTCTCCAAAGCAGTTCCACGAGACCAGACGAAACCCACTCGCGCTCTCAAAGTCGACAACAGGCGCAGTCTCCACACGACGACGTCCGCTACGAAAGCTGTGAGGAAGCCATGAAGAAGGCCGCTAGACCCCGTGCAGGCTCGAATCAGACCGCCTCGTCGAAGAGCAAAGGGCACAAGCAGCCTCCGCCCATCATTCGCGGTCCAAGCTACCAAAAAGAAGTCGAAACGGGCATCTATCCGAGACCGATGGACGTCAACAGAGATGTCAATCTGTATGCGAACGTTTTGGATGCGCCGGGTGTGACGGTTTTGGAAAGCCCAGTGAAGGGAAAGAGGACTGATGAGGTGGGGGAGTGGGAAAGGAAGGGCGGCGCGAAGGGGAGGTTGGGGAGGATGTTTGGGAGGAAGGAGAGCGCTGGGAGGGTGGTTACTGCTAATTGATAATACTCGAGATGCATCTTGATTTGGCGCTAGAATGATAATGGCATGATAATTCGATTCAGGTACTTTTTTGGATGTTTTTAGCGGATTTTCTGCATATGATATTTCTCGGCATTTTTTGTTCGGGGTTTTGCAGTGTTATTGGGGGCAGGTGATACTTGCTCTGTCTGTCTGAGACGATTTTGAAAACAACCAGCGGAGGGGAGGCGCGTCTTGGGCATTGTTTCTTGGATATGCTAGCTTAGTATATATAATGCATCTACAACATATTTATACCAAATCAGTCAAGGGGGAGCTTCGCGATCTCTCTACTCTTGAAATGTGTATCACTTACTACCTCCTTTGCGAATCAGAGGGATTGAGTGCAATCTTTGGCCGGGCAGCATCAACCCACACGTAGCATGTATCTCTTTTAGAGCCCCTTCTGAAATTAGATGGATTGACATCAATCCTTTCGCAGCCCAGCTGATCGGAAAGTTTTTGCTCAAACCTCGTGGTTAGGAGTTGATGGGCTTGGTGATTGAGGGACCATCTGGTGCGTACGTGATATGTGGATTTTGCTGGGCCGAGTGCGTTAGGGCAGGGGGTTGAGCAGGGGGTTTGAGGACTTATAGTGAGTGGATGAAACGGATATCAGGTCTTGGGCACTTGAGGTTTTCTTTCTGGGACGGAGAAACGGCCAAGTTTTTCTTACCTGCGCATGCGAGATCATCTTACCACCAAAAACGGACCATTAAGAAAGTGCCTCTTTGCCGCATGTAAAAGTAGGTACGAGTCCACAGCCATCATCCCGCATCACCCACCCCCTCTCCTCCTCCACCATCTCAGCCCCCGCCTCCTCGGCTCCAGCATCTGCAGCGTAATAGCCGAAATCGCCGACTCCTCTACCATTTGCAACAACGCCTTCCTCCCATCCTCTTCGCTCTCCCCATCTGCTAATACAGGACCCACGCTGTACCGACTGAACAAACTCGCGAGCACGGCTACGAATTCCACCTGTGAGAACTTGCGGCCGACGCACTCGCGAGGGCCGTCGGCCCAGGGGATGAAGGTTCCTGGTTGGGGGGTGATGGGGAGTTCGTTGGTGGTTTTTGGTGTGGAAGAGGAAGGAGGAGGTGTGAGCCAGCGACTGGGGCGCCATTCGAGGGCGTCGGAGCGCCAGGTTTGAGGGTCCGTGTGGAGGGCTTGCGCGTTGATTATTATGGAGGTTTGTGGAGGGAGGATGTGCGTTTTGTCATCTAGGGTGAGGGGTTGGGGGTGGAAACCGGTGGATTTGGGGATGAAGACTATGGAGCCGTACAGGCGGAGGGTTTCGTACTGGGTTTTTGTGTTAGTTGGCGTGAAGGTAGGTGAAGTGGGAAAGATGGGATGAAATAGGGAGGGCCATACCATTACAGCTAGACATCTTTGTAATTTGGGGAAGCTTTCCTCGTATTTCCAGCTTTCGGAGCCAGCGGAATCATCTCCTAAGACGCGATGGACTTCTTCCGCGAGCCATTCTTGGCACTCGGCGTTCGCGGCCAGGAGCACAAGGGAAAACGCCAGGGTGTTTGCGGTTGTTTCGTGTCCGGCGAGATTGAAGACGAATATGTTGCCGAAGATTTCTTCGTCTGTGAGACCCAAGTGCAGGGAATCGTTTACATCGGTGGACTTTTGGGCCTCCTCTGAGGCTCGCACAAGAGAGCCCATTAGGTTGTCGGATCCTTGTTCACGTTTGCCAGCCATGGCGCGCTCATGTGAAAGCATCTCTTCCATGTACTTTTGGAACTCTTTAGTTGCAACGCCGAGAGTCCGCAGCTTTTTGGGAAGAAATGACGAGGACAAGAGCTTCTTCGGGAGTATGGCGAAAGTGATTATATTGCGCAAGCAAAGAGAGAGGGCATCCCGATAGGTCATGCTGTGCCCGTCCGGCAGATCACGGACGCCATGGTGGAAAGGATAAGAGAGACCGAATCCAACAGAGGTCAGCACATGTAGTGCCAGAGTGGCGGTGTCTTCCACGGTTTCTTTTGTACCTTCTGCTCCTTGCTCTGCCCACGACAAGGCCATCTCATGGGCTTGGCTCAATGCTTCTTTCCATACTAAAGAGCTAGTTCTCTCGTTGAAATTTGGAGCCGTAAGTCGTCTTTGACGTTGCCAGTCTTCACCTTCGACCTACAGTCACTATCAGCTACGAAGATGACATGGAGATTACAAAATCCGGCTGACAGTGTTTAAATTGCGACCAAAGACATTGAGTTGTTCTGTATTTAGGTCAGTATGTGCAATTAGGGCTACACCTTTGATGGGTATACCTACCATACATAACCGCTGGCTTGATGAACTCTTTCCGACGCGAGAGGATGGTGTGGGTGGCCTGAGGGTCTGCCACGATGATTTCATTCCCACCGGGAGTTACAACGGTGAACAAAGGGCCAAGCTCATCATGCAAAGCATGCTTGTCATGGAAGGACCAGCCCATATATGTACACCGAGCCCATGTTCCCAGGCCGAAAGGTAGGTGCTTTAGCGAGAGTATGGAGGGGAAGACTCTGTAAGTAAGGATCCATAGAGGATTCAAAGGTGACACGGGACTGATGACCACTGGCAAGGCAATCTTGCGTGCTGCATTGTAGTTTGAAAGGAGCGAAAGCAAAGTCCAAGCGAAAACGGCGAAGATGATGCTCGCAAGAACCGAGATCAGGTTCATCTTGACTTGCTTTGACTGTGTGTGTCAAGATTGGAACATCTCGGTCAGGACAGACAAGGCCAGTGAGGATGTTAAATCTTACAGCCTTGGTTCTAGCGCAGGCACTTGAGCACGTGATAATCGCGCCACACACTTAGCTCGTCCCTCGCTAAGTGCTACGCAAAACCCGTTTTTACCGCAAAAATCGAAAAAAACGTAGCCTAAAGAATTCATAATATTACCTATATTTATAATCATAATTATATTAAACTTCAGAAATCATTTTAAAAGATACTATTTAGATTTTCTATATAATAATAATAATATATTATATTATAAAATATAGTATAAACAGCCACGAAGCAATATAGTACTTTTTCGCTATATAAAGATTTTAACGATATTTAAAAGCCCCTATTTTTAGAGTTAAATCCTCTGATTTCTAATAGAGAATCCTTATCGAAACTTATCGATAATATTTTAATAATCTATATCTGACGTTGTGGTGGTGAAAAATAAATTTAAAATATTGAAAATTTGCGGTAAAAATGGATTTGCGTATGGCTGATATTTGCGTATGGCCGGCCAGCACTTAGCGAGGGACGAGCTAAGTGTGTGGCGCGATTACAGAATTGATGCACCAAATTCACAGCACTCTTGGGGGGTACCTTATGTTTCATCTATACTGTAGGAGGGGTTCTTGCGATATGATTGGCCACCGGAGCGAGGAGCAGGGCTGGCCTTAGGCATCCTTCATCCTTCTAAGAGCGGCTGTCAGCTGACATGTTTCAACGCTAAAGATGTTTGATTGAAATCGGCATATACTTTAGATCTTTCACCCTTCTTCAGTCGCACATAAGTTAAGGTAAGGTAGTCTATCTCGCTTTTCTTCGCTTTTACAACTTCCTACAACAAATGTTGTTGCTTGCCAACAATAGTGAAAATACGCTCAAAAGCCCCAGCACTGTTCTGGCACGCAACTTAACTTAGCCGCACGAGTGCATTCCTGCCGTAAAAACCGTATCGGGCGTATCCCAACTCGTTATCCTCCGATGCACATCGATAACGCCATGATTACGTGAGAAATCTAAGAAATAAGCAGAGGACAACAACAAGTGGGTGACGGCAAAGCGCGCACCTCCCCAGGAGATTGGGTTGCAGCTTTATAAGATCTCAGTAATCAGATATGCTGGTGGTATACCCGCGCCAATGCAACACACTTCCCGTCTACACAGTCTTACCCCTACACCCATGCAATCGTGCATCTGCAGCGCTCCATCGCTTCATCTTAGACTGTCGCCGATCACTTCCATGGACCCCGCCTCAAACGCCCTGAGTTGCGGCCGTGCGATTGCTCTAAGGCTCCAGCTTACCCCTTGCCTGCAAGGTGTTAACAGCCGAGAGGGGGTTGGGTATGAGTCTTACATATAGCCATGGGTGCTGTCCTATTTGCAGGGTGCGAAGTCAGGTCAAGCCATGTACGGCCCATCAGATATCTCACCTTGAACCCCTTCATTACCCTGCTTACAGTCATCCTTCATCGTGTCTTACGACTCAGTTACACTAGCAATACTACGTGACAGCAGCCAAGATGTCTGGTAGTTCTTCCCAGCCAAGCAAGCCCTCAAAAATCAGCGAGGAAGCCTTCCAGGTCTGGTTTCATTTCCAACACACATATCATCCCAGCAGCGCTCACATAGCCATAGGTTTCGATTGGCGTTCTCTTGGGCGTAGCAGTAGCAGTAGCGGCAGGCCGTGTATTAACTCGCTTCTACCATCCTCGCCCTTTCGCCGTCGACGACGGCTTCTTTTACCTCGCTGTTATCACTTTGATCTCCGGGACTACTGTCCTATATTTGGATTTACCCTACATCTATGTGCAAGAAAACGTAGAAGCTGGCCTGCGCGCTGCTCCTGCAGACATCGTTTCCCAGCTCATCCATGACGAGAAATTACAAGATGCCGCCACCACATTGCTAGGAACCACAATCATGAGTGTGAAATTCTCGTTTTTGTTCTTTTTCCGGCACCTGATACAGCAACAGAAGAAGATGATGGTTTGGTGGTGGTGTATCTTTGTTCTCCTAATCCCCACAACGGCCATCTTGATCTTCTCCGACTTCATCGCTTGTTCATACTTTGATGAAAGAATCTTCGGTTAGTCGTCCCTCTCGGGCAAGGACTTCAGGTTCTGGTCATTCATGAGATATATGTCTAGTCAAATGTGTTACCCCTATGGCGCTTGCCCGGCAAAACGGTGCTCTAAGAGCATCAGTGATCTTGGATATTATCTCGGATGCGTTACGTAGGTTTCATTCTCGATGCCCTGGTTACCTTGTATGCTGAAAGCAGCAGTCATATCCATCCCGGTAATCTTGCTCTGGAATGTCAAAATAACCCTCCGCCGGAAACTCGCACTTTGGGGGATCTTATGCCTCAGTATCTTCACGGCAATCACGGCGATAATCAAAATCGCTGGAGGAAACATCAGCCATGGCCAGATTGACTCCGCGTGGGCGATATTTTGGTTCCAAGCTGAAGCCGCTATCGCAGTCGTCGTGGTCTCGATCACTGCATTCCGCGCACTCTTCGTCGCCCATCGAGCATCGAAACGCCAATCACCCGCACAACATGCTTCTAGTTCCCGATCAGTCTGGAGTAAAACTATGAGGCGCCACAAAGAATGGCCCGGGGCCCCTGCATCATTATTCCCTGGCGTCACCACGGACATACAGTCTCCATACCGCGCGAATAGCTTCGAAGCATCTCAAGATATGGAGCTGCCATTACGGGGGCCAGGAATCTTTGTCACGCAGGAAATTTCTTCAAATCAAGTAGGTTGCGTTATAAACTATGAATTAACCGACCTTGACAATTCTCCAGACTCAACAGCATGCGGTCCCAAAATCCTCTGCCGAAAGCTTCGTGTGAGGGCGGCTTCAAGGAGAATGAGGTGCCACATGGACAGGGTCAGGGACCGGATGTGTAGCAAAATGATGCGGGACGGTAGAATAAACAGTCATATCTACGATGTTCTCAGTACCAAGAATGCAAACATAATTGATACTAGAAGCTCTACAAACAGGCTGTTTCTATTACCAAGCCTGAAAACTCAACGTCAGCCTCAACCATCATTGAATGCTCTGCGCTATGGACTACCTGCCCCGAACCGCACGCCGCCTCCCCTGGTGGCTGCTGTTTGTACAGTTCATCTGTTACGTGTACACTTCTTTTCGGTTACACGCATTTCAGCTCTTCAGCAGGTGTCTCTCCTATCTATCGCCTAACATGGACCCTCTAGTCTCGATTAACCTAAGCGCTCTTCCCTTGCACCTATATATTACCTTCCCCTCCATCTTCCCACTTGAGTGCCTTGAGCACCCGTACTTTTGGGGTCTAGACGGATGTTGTTGGCTACGATTATCTGTGTCTATGCCGCCTACAATATTATAAACCGGACCGTGTGTATATAATCCGAAGTATAATAGACGGGTCTCTTTTAAAGACGACGGATCTAGGAACATCGTATATACTAAAGTATTCAAACTATAGATGAAAGCTACCTTAAATTTTCGAAGTTGGCGAGTCAAAAGCTCTAATTATTCCTAAGAGAACAGTTGGATTTGTAAACTACTTTTCGATTCTCGATAGTGATATACATTGGTATACATACGTTGTTTGAATTAGCAATAGCTAAGATATTAAGCAAATGCTAAGCTTTGATATCCCGTTTGGCATGTACATGGTAACTCCAGCTTATTGTTCCTCGTTACCCCACTACATCCCCGCAGCACTTCACTTATCGAGCACGTCCATACTGTCTATGCCGGCAGCTTTGTTATCCTACTAGCCATCCAGAAACAGCTATGCCGCCAATTCCTCCACTCTTCGCCCTTCCCATCGAGCCCAATGGGCGGATAACATGGTACGTGCTCTCTCATCCAATTCCGTCTTTCAAGGCCGCGAATGGCGTCGTCTTCTGTCAGGGTGGGACACTCTACCACTCCGCCCTCAATCAGTCTCCGCTAGCTCCAGTCCCAAGCCTCAGGAACAGCGTGCTAATCTTCTCCAAACAATCACAGCACCCAACCTTTTCCCCGCCTCTATCTTCTTACATTTGAATCGCCCCCCGACAACCGCCTGACCCCCTCCTTCTGCCATTCGTTTCTGCTCTCACTCGATATACTCGATCACCGTTTTCCAAAGGGCGTTGTGGTTACGACGTCGGGGATACCGAAATTCTACAGCAACGGATTGGAATACGAGAGCGCGGTGAAGGATGGGTCGAGGTTTTGGGCTGGAAGCTTATATCCACTTTGGCGGCGGCTATTGACGTACGTCCATCTCAACCCCAAAGCATGGAGCCCTCCTCTCAGAGACTTGTCTGACCGATGATGTGCACCCAGATACCCAATGCCCACCATAGCCCTCCTGCCCGGCCACGCCTTCGCAGCCGGCTTCATGACAGCCATGATGCACGACTACCGGCTCATGAACCCACACCGGGGCTTCCTATGCCTCAACGAGCTCGATTTCGGTGCCCCGCTAAAACCGCCCATGGCCAGCATATTCCGGCAGAAAGTGCCGAGTCCGAATACATATCGCACCATGATACTGGAAAGCAAGAGATATGGGGCGTTGGAGGGATTGAAAGAGGGATTGCTTGATGGACTTGGCGGGGTGGAGGAGGTGCTGGTGTTTGTGAAGGAGATGGGGTTGATTTATAGGGGGAAGACGGGGGTGTATGGGAGGTTGAAAGAGGAGATGTGGAGGGAGACGGTGGGGCTGTTGGATGAGGTTGATGAGGGGGAGAGGAGGGGGGAGATGGAGATGGAGGGGCTGGTAAGGCGGCAGGAAGAGGAGAAGAGGAGGATTGAGGATTGGGAACAACATGGCTCGAGCGGGAGGTCGAAACTGTAGGATGCGGCTTGCTGGTTGTGAATGTTGCTTTGGAATCTAAATACCCGACATTAATTGTCACAAAAGAATTTGTTTGTCCGCAATGTTTTATCTGCAACCACAGATCTCTCATCGTATAGTACACCATCACGCAGATATTATGGCATCACCACATCCCCTACGGATGACAGTATCAAGGCTGAAACGTACAATCATTACCAGCATCATCTACCCTACAAATACAACTACTTGGATACACCTACTACTTTGCAACCAGCAAATCCGTGACAGTAGTCCTATAACTTAACCACCTACTTATAAAAATCAACATCAGAATCAATGATACGATCAATCAATTACACAACACCCAAGATTTATTTTCCTGACCATACAGTCTCTAACGAGAATTCCGAGCAAGATGTTACCAGTCAAACCCAACAATACCTACCTCACTACTCTTTGTTCACTTGAAGCTATCGATAGCCTCGGGATCTCTCGCCACAATCCAAGTCGACACGCGAAGCACATCTCATCCACTATATCCATCAAGCAAATCCCATCGGAATGATTACCCCAAATACCCATCCTTCATCCCCATAACCTTACCCTCTCCGCCTTCACCACCTTCCCCGTCCGTCACGAGCACCAAGACGTGAAGATCAACGTATCTGTCTGTCTGTCTGTCTGTCTTTCTGCACGTGCACGCGAGCGGTATTTATTCAGTTAGGGAATTGGTAATGGTATGGTTTGTGTAAAAAGGTAGGAAGGAAGGAAGGAAGGAAGGAAGAAAAGAAAAGAAAAGATGAAGATGAGAAAAGATCAGAATAAACGGGGGGGGGGGGGGGGGGGAAGGGAAAAAAAAAAAAAAAAAACAAAAAAAAAAGAAAAAAAAAATAAAAAAAAAAAAAAAAA